>JAQGAZ010000836.1:0-43694 GCA_034692225.1 Polydesmus complanatus
TATTAAAAGTTTGTAACTCAAACCGGAAACAGGTTAACATGGATTGAGTAAACAACACGTGCGGCGAAACTTCATTAACAATTATTTTTACTGTATCTTTTTGATTTTGAGTGAAAGACGAAACCGGGGAAAATTATTTTTTTTTACTGAAAACTCGACTTTTCAATTATTACGTGGTCTCAAAATATCTGATGTTTTTTTTTTTTGGCACAGCCCTGGACGCTGATTAAAATGTTAATCACTGTGTATCATATTATATAGACCTATGCGTATGGTAATGAGTTTGACTGGTTTCGGCTTCCATCATATTGCTTCCTATTTTAAAACTCGATAAATTTTCTATCAAATGACTAACCTAACTTACACAATTAGCCTCGTATTAGACGTCAATTTAACTGCTATGATAATATAATTTTATAATTTATTTTGACGGATTTGTAGGTAGCTTATACAGACTAAGATTATTTTGATCGCAATACTTGGCCATTGCAAATTTATCCGCGCACATCTTCATGTGTTCGTCCATATTACTAAATTCCAAAACCGCATCTCTTACTATTTCTTGAAAAATATTTGGCCAGTGATAATTGAACAGATTATGAGCTTTTAAGGCTTTACTCAGGTCTTTGTGTACTTGGTCCATCAGCTGTTTGTGTTCGCCCTTTTTGGACACGATAGTTGCAGCCTGTTGGCGGGTTAAAAGAGAAATTAAATCGCACCAATTATTTTTTTTTTTTGTTTATTTTGAGAGATCCTACTTTTTTAAACGACAGTTTTTCGCAGTTTGCGTTGTTCGGCAGCTCGTCTTCATCTTCGAACTGTTCGGAATTGGCTTTGGGTATTTGTTGGGCTTTTAAATGACAGCTTTGCAATTTAATAGGAGATTTATCGAGTCTTTGGAGACCTTTGAATATTTGTCCAGCTTTATTCACTTCGTCGACTGTCACCTAGTTAATGAAAAATGTTGGGGGTTTTTTTTTTAGTTAAAATTTTTGGTTTTGAAAATACATTAACGTAAAATATTTTGAGTCAATTTCATAATTTAGGCAAAAAATAAAAACGAAATTTTTTTTGAAATTTGAACTTTTCTGTTTCACTGCAATTTTTTTTTTTTTTTTCAATTTTTTTAAAATTGTTTTTCTAATTATATAAAATTGATCAACCTGCATTCCATTCAGCCATTTTAACGAGTTTATTTTGAAGATGGTATATAATCTCCATAGCGCGTGATTCGTGATTGGATTATCTTTTTCACTAATTGTTAATGTGTGGAGATAACCAGCCAAACTTATCAGCGAAATTTGCCGCAGGGAATTAATATTTGCATTGTAAAATTCCAAATTCTATAAAAGATACAAGTTAGAAAAGAAAAAAAAAATAGTTTTGGTTAAGAAATTAATTCTTTTTTGCGAAAGGTTAATCTCACCATCAAATTGTGAAATATCGAGGATAGTTTTTCAAAGTGTGGCGAAATTTCTCTAAAATCGACGAAAAGGAAGATTATTGTGTCTACTTCGTTAATGATGGCTGATGTCCATCGTCTATAAATTAAAGTTGTACAATCTTTCCCGCTTAAAATCAGTTTATTTTGTTGGATTTCGTATTTGCAAACGTTTTCTTTTCGTGGTTTTTCGGCGGATTTTCTAAGAAAAATAAAATAGATTTTATTATTTAAATAATAAAATCGAGTCCACTGTTTTTACTTTTCTAGTTCATCTTCGGGGTTTTCTTCGTTTAGTTTCTGATCAGGCGATGATACCGTTTGCAAGGTTTTTTCATCGTTCTCATCTTCCTCATTTTCGTCGATATTAAAAGGTTTTTCCGATTTGAACTCAATTTTTTCCAAATCTTGTTCTTCGCTGGCTAAAAAATTAATGTGGAATATTTTTTTTTAAGATGGAATCTTTTGCAAATACCGGTAAATGGTTTTTGGCAAGTGAAAGTCTTACAAAATCTTAAATCAAATCAGACTTTTTTTTTAATAGTTATTTAAATATTCATCGGAAATTTAGGTTGCGCACATTTTTAATATAAACTAATATAAAGTTAGGTTTACGTAAGAAAAATTAAAAAAAAAATTAAATTTATTGCTGGTACATTTTTTAATAAATTTATAAAATACCTAATTTTAAATTGTTTTGAAGTTCAGCGCACTTTTAACGTAAATGAATAGGAGTCATTGGGAATACCATAAGTGCTTAAGTGTAGGCTTAATTTCTTAATCTTAAACTTAATTAAAGTGAACACTTTGTTATTGCTGTGTCATAAATCTTGAATTTTTTTTAGATAAAGTAGCCTACATGTAAACTCTATGTATACAGTATTTAAGCTTAAAATTTCAAAAAGCATTAATAAAGTTTTCTTTTTTAAAAAAAAAAAAACTTTAAAAAATTTTATTAAAGCCATATTTTAAACCATGCAATTTCTGAAGTGCTAAAAAAATGTTATTTCTTACAACTCAAAAATGTTGGTTTATTTTCTGTTTTTGCCCATTTTTGATTACAGCGTTATAAAAGTGTGAAAAGTGACAAAAATGTAAAAGAATTGGTGTTATTTACGGCATTTTTTGTGAGCAACGAATTTTGGCACTTGAATCTGGTCCGAACTCGATCTCCACGAAGATCTTCGTCGAATATTCGATAATGGAGTTTTTGAGAGAGTAAATATTTGCGTCGAGTTATTACCCACATTTTCTTCACTAAAACCTATAAAACGTACCACCCCACAAAAAAAAAAAATCCACCAATAAATAACGATTTTTTTAAATGACCACGTACTTGAGTGAGTAGAGATAATTACGTGGAAGCGTTGAAGGCCTTGATTGCTTGATAAGACAAGGTTCGTTTTTCGTCATCCGTTTTCCCGTAATCTGCAATCGAAATAAATCCCCCGATGATTGCGCATTTTCAAAATTTGTTGAAAATTTTTGAATGTTAATGATGGCTGGCAGTGAATTATTATTAGCGTTGGTGGTGGTGGTGGGGGGATCACTATCACACACACTGCGTTCTACTACCGTACGTAGTTCTCAGATATAGTAAACAACAGCGGCGTTGCCATAGTAACGTCACTGTGAATAGGTGACGTTCACTGCCATTCGTAATGACATTGCGTGCTAACACATTAGCGTAACGAGAAATGGTTTAATTTTCATTTACGCATTTGAATATTTCAGAAAAATAAGTTAGTGGGTCAATTGAATATAAAATAGTTAGTTTTGGTCTATTAATCAAATGAAGGTTAGATCTTGGCCTGTTTAAATATTTTGAGCCGGTATTAATAATAAAAAAAAAGTATAATAGCATAATTAAAAAAAAGTAATAAAACTTAACGAATTTTAGAACATTTTTTTTTTTTAATTCCTTAAATAAAAATGAAAACGCGATTGAACAATGCGCCAATCAATTAAAAATTAAATTATTATCGTTATTGCAGATTTTGATGATTAGCAAGGTGCTTCTCCAATTCTATTTACAGCGAAGAGCACCGTCTCGCCTAATCCTTCCACATGTCCCGTTAAAATAATCTGAAAAAAAAAAAAAAAAATTTATTAATATCAAATTAAACGCGTCATTTTATTTTTTTTAAAAAAATCGAATTTGATGTATGTACCGATCCGGAACAAGAACTTTGACTAAGGCAGCAGTCATATTCGGTACCCCCGCATTGGAACGAAATATCCAACCATTGGCCGTAGGTAGTAGGAACAGAAAGTAATTTGGTGGTAAGACCCGTAGTGGACTCTCGGAATCCGACTTGAAGTGCATTATTTATACTGGAAGATTGCACGTAGACATTGAGTTGAAAATTAATGGCCGCTGGAATGGCAATTTGGTCAGATACGAAATCGCTGTCTATGGCGTTCAAATCGATGTTATTGGCCACTTCGAAATATGCATAAGCACCGGATGCTATATATGTGTAAAAAAATGGAATTAGATTGAAAATAGTTTTTAGCTCTATAAATATGGTTGTTGTACATGGCATAGGTGGTGGATTGACGGGGGTGGCTACGAGATAGTTTTGCCAGTAATAATCATTAAGCACTGAGTTGTCAAATCCACAGCTGAGGGTATTGGCAATTGTACAACAGCTCACTGGAGGTGCTGTTTACGTAATTATTTAAAAAAAAAAAAAAATTTAAATATTAAAACGAACAAAATATAATTATATTTTTCCGTCTCCAGTTTACCATCGCAAGTTCCAATATTGTCCACTCCGTATAGGGCATCATAGTAAGGCTCATCCAAATTAGCTATTATTTCAATCTGGGGGAAAAAAAAATAATTTTGATATTATGGACGAGGTTTTTGTAAAATATCTATTGCCTAATTTCCAAGCATTTATTTTATAATTCGTTTTGTAGTAATTTAAGATAAACTCCAACAGACATAAGGTTAATAAATGTTAAAAAATAATTATAAACCAATTCTATTTTACGTCTTTCTTTTACAAACTTTAAATCGATAAATACATGCACAAAATGCACTTACTTTTCCAGAACAACTTGTACCGGGTAAACCACAGCAGTAACTGGTTCCATAGTTGCACGGAACTCTTTGGTGAATCCAAGCATTGCCTGGAATAGATGTTTCCAGCAGCGGAAAACGGTAGGATGAACCGTCGGGTACAAAATAAATATGTAAATAGCTTCCGGTATCAAAGTTGCTGTTAGAATAGTAATAATCGAAGCTAATGTATGTAGCACTGCTTGAAACGTAGATGTCGGAAGAAGAAGCTTGAGCGTTCCCAGTTGTAGGTTCAACCCAAATATAATTAGGACCTATTTATACAAAAAAAAAATAATAATAAGATTTTCTAATAATCTACTATTAATAATTTAGATTTGATTAATAACTGTGACTGGAGAATGAAACAGGAACACTTGGTGGTGGTGGGCTAGGTAAACTCCATTGCCAATATCCTAAATTGTAAAGACAATCATCGGTATCAAAATTGCAACATTGAGTCGAAATGTGTTGAACGGTGAAACAAAGAACAATCGCTAAATATATTAATTGTCGCATTTTGGGGAATCGACTACGACTTTTGATATTGAAATAGTTACTGCAAGCGGAGAATTCAATTGAAATGGTATCTGAGTTGGAGTCTTTTATGGGTAACCCGATTTTTCAAGTGGCTCGAAGCAGATACGCTTTTCCTAGTATAACTAAACAGAACCGTGGAATACTTCAAAAATGTTTGAGTGTTATTCCATTTCTGATAATTATAAAAACGAGGAAATGTTTCGTTAAAAAACATTGATAAAAGTATCACCCACGCAACTTCGCTGGGGAGGAATGATGCCCTTGTTGTGGAAAATCGATTATATATTTTTCGATTTGATTTCGATTTTTTTTTTTAGGTTATAGACATAGATTAAGGGTTTTTACCGATTGTTAAAGATAATAATTATTATGATTAAATGATTGCAATGTCACACGATGTCATTGCCTAATTTTCCATACTTTAAATAAGTTAAAACGTTTTAGATAATATTTTTATCAATTAGAAATAGTTGCTGAATAATAATTTTTATAAAATTGCGTTATATTGATATGATGATAAAAACTTCAAAATAACAAATAATTTATCAACAATTCGTAAATTCGATAATTGATAGCGATTAGGTTTTACGTGGTCACTCATAATTTGAAAATGAAAAAAAAAAAAAAAAATTATTTTTCAAAACTTTTAACAATAAAATATTTTTAAAAATCTTTCAAATTGCAATATAACTATAATCGTTACAGTTTCATTATGGTTTCGAGTTAGGTAATAGTAGTAGTGATGGGATTTTGAGGTCCGCAAGCTTTCGAACACGTTTGAATTTGTGTTTCTTTCTCGATCCAATTTATAAATTGCGACACTCTGGCGTAAACTCCGGGGAAGCCGGGTCGGGCGCACCCGATGCCGAACGACACAACCCCAATCAGAACATTCGATCCTTCACACGACAGCTGAAGTGGTCCTCCTGAATCACCCTAGCAACACAATTATATTGATTAAACATTAATTCGCAGAATTAAAAAAAATCAGATAATATTAAATAAAATCTATTGTTTTTAATAAATTATCTGAAAATAGTTGAAAGTGGCTAATCTTCTCTCAAAGGCTTATAGTCATGATAATTTTTAAATTTTATGAACGCATACGACTTTATTGTAGCCTACTTAAAAAATAAATTTTAACTTGTATTTCTTAATGAAAAATGTTATGGAATTATTGCTTAAAATTTAAAGCTAAAAATAATGTACATTGTATAAGTAAACTTTGTTAGGTTTTGCATTTTTGCGCACCCACCTTTGTAAATTTAGGGACTTTTAAAAAAGCCTATATTATTTTTTTTTTAAATGGTTAGGTTAAATTTTGATACCCTTTTTATTTTTTAAGCCAATATTTTATGACAATTCTTACTTAAAATTAGAAATTGTCGATTACTGATTGAATTATTTGTTAAGATAACAATGAATCGTGCATTAAAAAGTTGTAAATTATACCTGGCAAGTGTCCCTTCCTCCTTCTGGATATCCTGCGCATAACATTTTGGAAGTTATAGTAACACCAGTGTTATTGTATTTCGCTGCGCACTGTTCATTTGAAAGAAGAGGAACAGAAACTTCATTAAGGGTAGGGCTTCCTTTACCACCTGAAACACAAACAACCAAATTTTAATAAAGATAGTTTGTAGTTAGGAAAGTTATTGCTCGTTCTTATGCTTAACTTCACACTTCGCCAAAATTTAAATTTTTGTTGAAACATTTAAAAAAAAATTAATTATTCATAAAGCTGCAATAACGTCATAAGTAACATTTCTTAATACTAGCGCAATGTTTTTCCCAGAAATCTTTCATCTCGCATATAATTTTAATGACGTCATAAGCATAAGAAGACCAGGCAAAAAAGCTTAACCGCAAACTCTTTATTGCGTTTGAAAACTTGTTTCCCTCTGGCCCACCCCAAGTTATTTTTTAAAAAAATTTTTATTAATAATGCACATGTCACTGACTTAGTCAAACCGGAAGCGCAAGTTTTCTCGAATAAATTTGGCTCCCGTTGTATTTTTGGTCACATTAATTTAAAAAAGCGATATTTAATTAGATTTAGAACAGTCATTTTAAGCGAAGATGATTAGAGGAATTAAACCTGTGAGTAAAATTAGAATTAAGGTCAGTGTTATGCGGTCATAATTGTGACATTTTTAATTTTTAGGCAATCATTTCTTAATTAAGAAATGCCCTCAAACTCAAACTTCAATAATTACAATTTCTCTAATAAGTAAAGTGCATACAATAGTCCCTACCTTCTTTAGTAGAGCCCCACCCTAGAGCTTTTGTAATTTGCCCTTCTTTGAAATCAGGCAGATTATCTTTCAACTCCGATGAAGGAAACAGACATATCGGACGTATAGTTCGGGATTTGTCGTTATCTATGGCACTATTCATCCGAATTAATGCAATATCGTTGTCGAACGTAACGGAATTGTAATCCGGATGAATGATGATGTCGGAAGCGACTCGTTTGACGTCATTGATTTCGTTGGGATCTAATAAATCGAAGTCTCCTAAAGTAATAGTGATGAGCATGGGGGCCAACCTGCAAGTTTACGATGTTTATAGAAATGATTTTTATTGATTCGCTAATTTGATTTTACGGTACTTGTATGCTTGAGTGCAATGAGCCGCGGTGAGCACCCAATTGGGAGAAATTAGGGTACCACCGCAGAAATGAGAAGCCTTTAATCCGGTTAACATCAACATTGATGTGCGATGGAGCGATACCTTGCAAATTACAAATTCAATAATATTATTATTCAATAACTTTTCTTTAAAATATACTAATGGCATTTTATGGAAATATAAATAAATTTATTGTTTTTTTTTTTTGAAAGCAAAAAAAAAAAAATTTTTAGTTAATATTTTTAATTGATAAAATCAATCATAATTATATAACTTACTACAGGGAAAACCGTTTTGGTCAAGGCCAAATTGATTTATCCTGATTTTGTGTTTTCAGAAAAGTATAAGAAAGGATTCAGTATTTGCAGTGATGAAGATTTATAAATTTGCTCTTTTAACACTATTTCTTAAATTAACGATTTAATTTTATTCAATTTAAACTAATTTTAATTTGTTTACAAATACTTTTAAATATTAAATTTAATTATTATAAGATTAAAAACTAATTCTGTACAGCTTTAATTAAAAAAAAAAAAACTTATTTACCATCCATGGATATTCATTAGATTTGGTGACTTGTCCACCAACAATCTTGTCTTGCACTAGGTTGGGCACACCGCAATCTTAAGGTAAAAAATAATAACGGGAAAGAATTAAATAAATAAAAGCGACTTCTCTATTTTTTAAAAAAAAAAAAAAGTTTAACATTGGTATAATATTATTAACTTACCGCAGCTTTTTGTAGCCACCAATTTGTTATGGTTAGCAAATGGATTAAAGTTAATTCGCCTCTAAAAATTGAAAAACCAATTTAATTTTTTTTTTTTATTTGTTTAAAATATTTAATATTTACCGGAATTGCTTGCCCATTTACGCAAACAAAAATAAGTAGAAAAACAAACGGAACGATTTTTCCTGACATTGTCGCAGCTGTAATTTCATTGTGTTAATGCAAATCAAATAAGCGGATTTTATATACCTGAGCTATTTCATCCTTCGATTAATTCCGACTTTCGATGAAAATAATGTCGTCATGTCCACCTGCGGTGATTCACTAATACATACCACTGTTCTCATCTGTTTACCTGATAGAAAAATATGCAGATTTTGGTGATAAACACTTGTTTTACGCTCATTTATGTGTCAAACATGCACACCGTCAACCCAATTTAATTAATGATTAAATATTTAATATTTGATAATTATTTAGGAAAGTTGACCGCGTTTTAGAACTCGTAATGAAAATTCCTTAAATTATATACATGTACTGTAAAAATTTTTTTTTTAAATGTATTTTTTGTTGAAACTAGATTCTTAAATTACTTTTTCCCCTAATATTTCGTTGCCTCTGATCAAAAAAATTAAGTTTTATTTAACCTCATTTTTTACTGATCCTAATTTGTTAATTCGTGAGACTACATGTAAAATAGTTTGAAATTAAATATTATACCAAAAATATATATATAAATTGTGTATTAAATTGCGAACGGGACAACTACAAGGTGGTTCAACTTCAATATGAAAGTCATATTGTACATTATTTCTTACATTTCCAATGACTGATAATGAATTACACTAATATTTTCCCAATATTTAGGAAATTGGACCAACAATATGTTGTTGAGTCAAGAAAATAAAAATGATTAAATTAAAATAAAATATGATTCCAACAATTAAGCCAGTTTTAAAAATTTTAAAAGTTAGAAAGATAGGAAGGAGTCTAGCAACTTTATCTGTAAGTTTTTGTTTTTGCAACTAAGTTCTTCTAACATGAAAACAGTTTGTAATATTATTGTGAAAATTAATTTTATCATTTAATTAAAGAAAAGGTTCATTATATTATAAAATATAAAATAACATGTTTAAGTTTAAATATTTGTTTATACAATTAAAAAATACCATTAAAAACTTCATAAATATATTATATTGTTAATACGAGTATTTGAACATTTTCTTTAATTAAATAATCAAATCTTCTCAAAATTGCCTGTAAGCTTAAATATCGACAGATGAAGTTGAAAGACTCGTATCTTTCTAGCCGTTATAATTTAATTGATACCATGCACTACTATACATGTTGGAATCATATAATATTAAAAGTTGGTTCAGTTCTTTAAATATCGAAAAAATTTTTAGTATGATTCATAGAATCATATTATCAGGCATTGGAAACACGAAATAAAATTCGCTTTACTTTTTATTGAACCCCAGTCGTGTTGCATGCAGTTGCGAGTATGGTAGTCACGCAGCATAGAGTGGAGTAATAATAATTATAACATCATTTAACAATGAAAGGAATAATAATTGATGGCATGGACTCGCTCAATAGCACTGTAACAAGTATACGATGCGCCGGGTAATAGCAATAAATATTTTTCAAATAAATTGCTTATTATTTTTCTTTTAAAAAGCCTGGTATTACTTAAAAAGCTTTTAGTTTTCTAAAAAACGGTGTCTAAAATGGTAGCAAGAGTGCAAATAATTTTTAGATATTGAGAGCCAATCGAATTGTTAAGTTGAAAGTAAATATCTGTACTTAAATTATAGTGAATTGCCAATTATTAGTTTTATTGAAACAAAACAATAAGTACCGATATTTTTTTTTATACCGGTAGATAAAATTTCTACCGGGACCTATATAATATTTTGTTTTTTAAAAAAAATTCTTAGTTTGTTATTTGAAACTTTAGACATAATTAAAACATAATTTTCTTTTTTTTTTTAAAAAGAAATTAATTGAGATTATGTCAAGTTACGAGAAAGTAGAAATGAAGGGAATGGCTTTTTTATTCCGGATTTTTGGATTCCGTTTTTATTCGGATAAGCAATTTCGCCCAAGCTTTAATTTTTTCACCGTAACGTTAGGTTGGATCATCATGTTTCTTGTATTTGCCAGTTCAATATTTGAGACGAGCTCGAATTTTCGTAGAGGCCACATTTCAGCTGACCTTTTATGCCGTATAATAGCCGGCGTGTCCATCCAACTATCGATGGCCTTTCATTACGTACGTTTATGTTTCCGCTTCAAATCAATTGCCGGAACAATAATTGAATTGGTAACTCTAATCCACTCTTGCATTCAATATGAAAAATCGGCGAATCTTAAGTTTTTCAAAAACTGTCGCTGGTTGAACATTACTTTGATAGTGACAATGGCGATATTCACCATTATTCCTATAGCTGTCATTAGCACAGTTGTGCAGCAAGGAATAACTGATGATATAGATTTGACCGTATATATTTATTGCCGATTGTCGCAACTTTTTTACAGTTTATGGATTATTTTGGTCTTCAATTGCGTTCTTTTTTATAATATCCTCGTCGCTTTTTGTTGTTATTATATTAATTTTTTTATTGACGCCTACATGGATGGAAGTAAAGTTCAAAACTCGAAAGGCTTGAAAATGCATCAGATTAAGCATCAGCGAGTTAATCAAATGATGAGAATAATGGATCAGCTGTTTTCGAGATTTATGATGTCGACGATGATTTTTGAATTGTTTACCATTGTTGCGTATACCAGAGGATTTGAAAAAAATGGATCGCCATTAAACATTACAATCAATGCCATGCAGACACTTGTGTTTATAATCAAAAATATAGCCTGCTCAGCTCTCAACAAAAAAGTATTATTTTAAAATATTTTTCTAATAAAACTTGAATTTGTAATGTCAGCAAAAACGTAGCACAAATAGTGTGTAAAACATTTCAGCCTCACAAAATCTTGCTACTGTACAGTATTGAACTAAACCCATTAATAGTAATAATATTGGTCTTCACTGACTAAATTATGTGCTCCCAAAAACACGCACTTATTATAAATGTACATCATAATTATATAAATGCCAAAACATAAACACTTAACCTTAAAAAAAAATATTTAATGAACGTTTGCTTGAATTTTTGCAAATATTTTTTAATTTTTTCATCTATTTTCATAAGTTTTGAGTAACATTTGCCTTTAAAATTCGTAAAATAATAAATGTCATTGTTTATTTTAATTTGCACATTTGAAAAACAATTTCCTCAATTTTTTTTGCTTTTCAATTTAAGTGGAAAATTTATTTTATTATCGTGTTTGTTTTTTCAATAACAAACATAATATTATATATCATAGGTGCAAATGTCGTTATCAATTCCACTTGAAAATTTTTCACGATTTGCCCCGTAAGTTTTATAAGAATTATTATTGTTATAAACAAACATTTTATGATAACTTAAAATTAAGGAGTACATAAATTATATGATGTACGTGAAGCAACTGATGAATTGGAAGCCAGAAATGACTTATGGTGGATTTTTTCCAATAAGCAAAAGCTTCATATTTACGGTATTATCTTATGATGAATATCATTTTTTTATATTTAATTTTTTTTTTTTAGGTCTTTGGAACTACTTTTTCTTATGCTATGGTTTTGCGCGATCTTTAATTTATTTGTAAAATTCAATAAGCACAAAAACACTTTAAAAAAAACACAATATTTATTATAAATTCAAACTTTCATTTAAATCTATAACTAAAATTACAATTAATTCTAAGCAAATTAATCTTTTTTTAATTATTCTTAAATGAAATAAATCGATCACAATTTGTAAAACATAAAACTTACATTTTAACCCTCTGACGTAACAAAACTTTTATTTTTTACTTCATTAATAACGAACTGAACTAATTTTTCGGAAGTGACGTCTGCCTTTAAATATTCTAAAACCCAGCAAGTTTGTTTAAACAAAAAACAGACAAATTTAATTAAAATTAAAATACGGTACCTTTTAAGATATCTTTAGGTGGTCTTCCACCTCCATGGGCTAATACTTTCGCTCTGTATGTCTCGCCTGCCTCCCTAATTTCCAATAAAAATACCACAAGCATGTAAAATAAATACTGTACTTAAATCAAAATAAATTTAACTTGCCTGTTAAATGGATCTTTTTGGAAATGTTCTTGCCAAATCCACGATGCAACCGATTTTGAATATAAATAAGAATAATATTTAGCTCCGTAGCCCACAAAGTGATTAAATCTTAATTGCCAAGCCTTAAATTAAAAAATTACTTTCGTAATAATTATTTCAGTACGAAATAATTAGAAAAAAAAAATTTACAGTTTCGGGAAAGTGTGGGATATTATAATATTTTTGTTGCATTTGTTCGATGACATCTGACGTGGTCACATCACCACTATCATTTAAACCCAATTCACTAATATTGCCGTGAAACCATTGGTCAGCCATTGCGTAGAATACTTGCAGCTGTAATTCACTAGCACTTAACAAATTACGAGATAAGCATAACTTATTTAGCAAATCTTTGGGAATACTTTCACCAGTTTTATAATCTCTAGCAAACTCGGCTAAAACCTATAATAAAAAAATTGAATTAATACCACAAACATTGTGTTTAAATCTGCCAAAGAACTACTCTCGGATCTGATGCAAAATATTCCATTAAAATTGAAGGCACTTCAGCAAAATCGGTACTGCATCTAGTTCCTACAGTTTCAAATCGTAATAGTTACGTGTATAAATATATTTATTTTCGATTACGTCAAAATTACCTGTAACGTGCTGGTACTTAGTTCTAGCTAACATTGAATGCATGGCGTGCCCCATTTCGTGAAACAAATTCTCTACCATGCCAGGGTATAATAAAGTTGGTACATTTTCAGTAGGATATGGAAGACTAAACATTAACACAACTATAGGTAGCTATTAAATTAGATTATTATTTATAATGACCATTTTGAGATAAATCATTTCATTTACTTGGTAGGTGCCATCTGCAAGTTCTCTACCGCCACAAATTGTAAAATGGCAATCCTAAAAATACATAAATTATATAATTATGTCTGAAGAAAAAATTGTCGGGGTTTTAATTACTTGATTCGGTTTTTCATGTCGTTCAAATAAATCTAAATATATATAACCGAGTAATCCTTCCTCGTCGTGCATCACAGCCTACAAATGAAATAACAATTAACATCATCCGATAAGTTTTAAAATTAAGTAATAAATACCAGTTTATACACATCTTCCGACCACGCTTCACCCCTTTTCACATCCATTTTCTGTAAAGTGACTTTATATAAACCGTGCAGTAGTTTGTTTAGTCCTTCCATACAAACACCAAGCGAAAAATATCGAGAACATTCTCGGTAATCAATATCAACCCTAAAATATCACACGAAATGCATTTTAAAGGGTCTGAATGTTATTATTATTTCTTCAAAAATTATTTACTTTTCTTTCTTTAAAGCGTTATTATAATACGGCACATCCCACATCTGAATTAGCTGCAAAATAAAATAGTCATTTATAAACTCGAGTGATAATAAGTTTAAGTTTACCGTACATGTGAATTCGGGTTTTCTTTATTATTCAGTTTCTGCATTGCGTCAAATTCGATTTGTGCTAAAGGTCTCAGCTTATCGTTTAAATTATTTAAAAAGTCGCGAACTGTCTCGGGATTTTCGACTAAACTTCCGCAAAGAACTCGATGCGCGTATGTATCAAATCCGCAAAGTTTAGCCAAATCTGGTCTTTCTAATAATAAATTTCGGAATCTGGTTTCTTGTTCGATGTCCGGGTACATATAAACTTACGCTGCTTGTCGTACCTGTTAACAAATTTTGAACAAATATTTATGCAAAAAATATATTTATTTCAGCTTTAGAAATATAGCCTACTTATTACCAATCGAATGGGCGAGTCAGAATATAAATGAGAAAATAGGAATTCACCATCCCTTGAGGGAAACCTAAAAAAATAAAAACACAATATTGTATTTTTAAAAAGAATATAGAGCTTTTTTTAAATTCGATTTTTTTGAACTAACGCTGATTCTAAAGATTTTGGTAATGCGTCTTTAGGTAAAGATCTCGGGAACGAAGAATATTTTGAAAACAAATTGCTCAAATGTAGAATAGCGTCATTCAAACTAACAATTCGTTTTCTCTAAAACACATAAGAAAAGAATTACAAATATGTACTAATTTTCTGGATAGTTTTTTATTGACTCGAATTTATGTACCGTATCGGCATCCAAATGAATTCCAGACTGCTCAAAATCAAATAAAAACAATTTGGCTACGTATTTGTCCACTTGATTTGTTGGTACGATATCTCCTTCTAAGGTGACTTGTTTCAATGCGTTGTATAAAGCTTGATTTGTATTCAACCTACCAAAACAAAACCAAAAAAAATTAATTCAACATCATAACTATTTCAAATGTTATAAACAACCTTTCCACTATTGCGTTGACAGTCGTAGTCGCGTCTTCAGCTGCAGTAGCGAACGGTTTAAAAGGATGAGCTAATCGTATGAATTCTGCCTATAGATTTAAACCAAAGAAAGCATTTAATATATCATAACTTAGAAATGTTAACCGCGTCAAAAAAAGAAATTACCAAATCTGCAACTCTGCATAAAGAGTCTGAAAGTTCATCAAATATCTCAACCATTTTTCTAGTTCTTTTTGAACTACAAGCTTCATGTACCAATCTATCAGTATCTGTAAAAGCGTTACTTTTGAGCAGATAAAATCCATTTGGCTGCCGTAATGCTTTCTCGTCGAACAAACCCTTAAAATGAAAAATATATAATATACTGTATATTATTAGATGTTTGTTTTGAAATGCTATCATTTATTATAATAATATTTAGAATTACCGTTTCATTATCAATTCTAAATGACTTTTCCAAAGGTTTTGTATTAAATGCTGTTGCTAAAGGTGATAAAGTAGTTACATAAGATCTCCAGTTGTCTTCCTTTCCAAAAGATACGCGATTGAATGTTGTGAGAGATGATTTTAAAATGTTTTTAATCCTCATTTTTATTTATTGCACTCAATTTTAATAATTAACTTATTACAAGGAGATTTTTTTTATTCTACTGAACCATGCTCAATATTTTGCTACGATAGCTCCGAATGGGCTTTTTTTATTATTGAAACTCATATGCTAAACTCGGCATTAACCAACTCTGACCATTATTATTATGTTTTAGAACGTAAATAAAAAAAGTTGAGAATTAACGATATGGTTAACTGAATTAAAAATGGAAATTACATGACTATAGTTTGTTAAGGATTTCTTTTTGTATTCGAGTGTTTGTGATATAATTTCACGGCTGTCGTAGATGACACTAGCAGCCGACAAAATTACACAGCGGCATAGGTTACAGCTGATCGAGTGATACCGGGTGTCCGAAAAAGCGCTTTTCAATTTTCGCGTGACATTGTTGCAAAAGTAGCAATATAGGCTAAAAACTTAAAAGTTGTATCGTTTAATAGAGAAACTTATATACCGTACATGTATACAGCATACAGTAAACTATATAAGTTTCTCTAAATATAATTTGAATTTTTATATAATAATATTGAATTAACTTTTCAAGTTTAAAAATTCAAACTAAAGTAGCTTTTCAAGTTTTAAAAAGTAACTTTGTAAAATGGCATAATTTTTAAAAAATTTTTATCTTTACTAATTTTTTTTAATAACAGACGGAATTTGGAAATTATATATCTTCTCAGACACCAGTTAAAATTCATAATAATTATGTTGGGAATCATTTGTTTACGAATTAAAAACAACATGCATTGCACATAAGTTTTCAAAATTATTATTAATTAATCAATTTTAAGAACAAAATCCAGCGCGCGTGTTGTGCACGTGGAAGTAAAAATGCCGTTTAATTGATTTTATTGAGGATGTTTATTTTTTTTATTTCTGCATTTGTATATTTTGTAGGAGAGATTACAAGTTGTGCAATCAAAATAAAACATCCATTAAAAGTTATTTATTAATTTACTTAATCAAAAAAATTATTTAAGCTTAATTATAGCTGTACCGGTAAAGCATGACAAAGTAATGTACTGAAACCAACTTGCTATTTGCGTTCAAAATAATTATAAAATTTAATTTAAAAAGCACGTTGCTGTGTTATTGTTCCCCCCCCCCCCCCTTATTAAATTAAATTCAGAAAATTTATGGTAATGAAAAGCTGCTTTATTTAATTTATTAAACACTGTACGGTACATGTATTTTCATTTTTGACAAGCTTAGATTAATTGAAGAAGTTAAATCGTATTTTTACGTAAAACCTAAACAATTAATTACCGGTAATATTATTATTCTTGTTTTTATAAGAAAATTATAAGCAAAGTTTGAGAGTGCATATGAAATAATAGCAAAACTTTCAGTCATATTTAGCATTTTTTTACGCAATTTATAAATTATATAGGAATTTTCAAAGTATGAATTAACCTTGAGTCTAATTTTACGAAAATAAATGCAGATTTATGGATACAGTACTTTAAAATTGCTTCGAAAATGCTTAATTCTATTTGAAATCCAAAAAAAAAAAAATATTATGGTATCAAAACGTTAATTTAAGATATTGATTGATCTACTGTATTTAAAAAGATTGATTTATAGCCAAAATTTAAAATACAAGTAGCAAGGGTTTTCACAGACTTGCTATGTAACAAACACAGCAACTTGTCAAAGTTAGTGTCATTAATTAAGCTGGGTTTGTTTGTTCGAGTGATTTATTCGAGCAACTGATTTCATCAAATATAACCTTGTTGAATTAGCCACACGGTCGCACCTATTTCCTAATGCTGTATATAATGAATTTTAAAGACATTTTAAATACAGTATTTTTTAACGATACTCGTATATTTTTTTTTTTTTAAAAAAAACACTTTTGTGACATATTCCAGAAAATTTATTAAAATAATATATTAAATTCTCATCCCTTATTCTTAAATGGTTTTTTTCCCTTATAATTAACTGTAGAAAATAAGATGACTACTAAAACAAACATCAAAATTATTAACGTAGGCTACTACTGCATAATTATACCTATGACATCTAGGTAATATTATTTATACGTAACAGTGACAATGTGGCTGTACATATTAATCATATTAATTTAAACACTGTACCATATTATCTTATACACTGTACCATATTATTATGATGTTGATTCACTAGCTTTTCTCAATCTCTGAAATATAAAGCTCCCATATCGTCCTTGCTCCCACTATAAGCCAATCGCGATCAGCACGGCCTGCTTAAACTCGACTTGTATCTACTGCATTAAAAATCGTAATTAACATTATTAGCAAATACTTTTAATATTACGCACTATACTATACCAACCGAAGTTTTGATTTTCATGATGAATATTAAAGAAGACATTAGGTAGGCGAAACCATGAACCACACCAAGATCGCTAATCATTTGCGCATGTTAAGCCTGCGATAGCCGGCAGCCTATAGGAAATAATTCTTTCTAAGGGTACGAATAGCTTGTGAATCTATTTTCACCCATTCCTTTTACCTCGCCGTCTTACTTCAGAGGGGTATGAATAACCTCAAACCTATATTCCCCCACCATGCGATACTGCAGTCACCACTCGATGTTTTCTTATATAAAACAATATATTTTGCTTAATTGTGATGAAAATGAATGTTATATTCTTGTTCTAGAGGTTCTAGAGAATGAAATGAAATCAAATTCAAATCAGAAAATACAAAATTATGTGTATTTTAAAGCCAGTAATTTGGTTAGGTTTAGCAGACAATTTTTGTGATGAAAACGCTTGATTGACATTTTTTTTTTGGGGGGGGGGGGGATGGTTTGAGCGGTTGGAGCGGGAACTTTACCTCCCTACCAGTGCCACCCACAGTTAACTACGTCAAAAACAACGCGTCACATTACATCACGTGATTGCAATTGACCAGTCAGCGCTCGCCATTTTCCGAACTTCGAACTTTTCACGCCTAGTCACGCCCTCATTCCTGATTATGGCTGGTGCTGGTAGGACGTGTTTTTGTGCTGCGCGTGTGTTACCGCGTCTCCGATTCCAAACAAAGGATTATGGATTACCAAATGGATTTACTTTTTATTTTCATCGTGGGACCGATTGACTAAAATAAGATAGGATCAAAAAGTTTTTTTTTCCTAAAAAGTGGTTTAATAAAATTAACTTAAAAAAAAAAAAATTATTTTTTTTTAAAAAAAAAATTTTTTCTTAAAAAAAAAAAAAGCCACTTTTGTTTTTGGAGCCAACAATTTCTTCGGCTGTGGGCAGTAATAGCTTTTACGTAATGGGAAACAATGCTCCATCAAATTCGCATTAGTTTTTTTTTCTTATTAATATTTTTAATCTTGTAATGGCGTTGTATGCGGCCTCCTCCAACCCTTCACAGGAGGTGGAGCTTGTTCTTTTTCCTTAATTAAGAAATAAATATTATTTCAAAATAATAACTGCCCACAGTTTTTATGGTATTAATTTATTTGCATGATTTTTAAAATGAGCATCCACGGCGTGGGACACCAGCGATGGAGGATACCGAACTCACCATAGCCGAAGCTACGTTTTTTTGTGGTCAGTGGTTGTGAGCGAGATGCATTCGGGTGGAATGCAACTCGCTCGGCCTACGGTGCCGTTTTTACGGCGTATCTTCGTTCCCTTACGCGGTGGTCGACGGCCCTCACACTACACTACACTACACTCTATGTCGCGTTTCTTAGCTATGTCGCGGTTAAGTTTTTTTTTTATATTTTCAGATCTCCAAGCCACTTCACCGATGCCCACCTCTAGTCAACAAGTGTTTTAGTATTTTTTTTTGTCAGGAATTGTTGGCTCATGTGTTCGATCTTATTTTATGTATGTTTGTTTTTTTCTTCGTATGGTTACAGGTTTTGAGTCGCGTGTTACTGTATTGACAGTAAAGGCTGATGCAGACATGCGTCTTGCGGCTCAAAACGCACACTTCTTCGTCTAAAATATGTCGTCACATCCTCCGCAAAACTACATTGCCGACAAAAAATTGAGGAAGCAAAGAAATTCAACCGGTTGAATTCTTTCCGCAATTCTTCTTTGCTTCTAGTTGGATTAGCCAATAGGAAAGCAGGTTGCAGGAAAAAGGTCCTTAAAAGTAGGTCACCTCTAAAAGCCACGTGTTTTTTTCATTTGCTTTTACAATTGACGAGTGACGAAAATAGAGAAGAAAATGTTAGCTGCCCGCAAACATGTCTGAACACAACTTCTCTCAACAGGCTGCAGTAGCAAACTTCTGCCGAGCATCCAGACGCATGTCTGCACCACGCTTTACTGTTAGGGTTTTAATTGTTAGGATGTGGTTAGGATGTACTTAGGGCTTAGGTTAACTTAACTGATACAATTATGGTATCAGTTAAGGCTCATTTTGTACGGTTCTGGGGTTGGAACTAGTACAAAATGAGTTTAGTTTTCTACTAATTATTTTTTTTTTTTCAGGAATTTAAATTGTACACAATATACTAATCTTTTTTTTAAAAAAATATTTTGCAGATGATGTCCGACGCCGGGAATAAAAAAAAAAAGATATCCTTTTTCAAGAAAACAAATTTTGTTATTTATGTTTAATCTTTTAATTAATTTTTAGCGTTAAGGTAATAGTGAAATATCAATTTTTATTATAAGCTAATCTTGTGTTTTTTTTCCAGCTTTTTGTGAATTAAGATTATGATGCGTAATAATGTTTTTGTTTTAATTTTTAGAAAGCGCGAACGTTTGCTGAGCTACCGGTAGGACGGCGGACCGTGGATATCGATATCATCCTTTATTACCGGTGATTTATTTTGAAGGTAATTAATAATAATTATTTTAATGTTCGATATAATATGAGCAAGGTTTTTTAGGTGATGCGGAATTGGCGCGCATTCGTTCGGGACTCCAAGCACGGCAAGTTTTCGTAATTTTTTTTTTTTAATATTTTGATATTTTAATAAATTTTTGCTGCGTAGGGTGAAGATCGACGGCATTACCGGTACTGGAATTCGAAATAAAAGAAAAAAAGATAAGTTTAATTTTGTTTTAATATTTAAGCCTTCCGATGTTTTAATAAGTTTTACATGTAGGTGAATCGGAATTGGCGCCGGATCGTTCGGGATTCCACCCACGGCAAGTTTCGTAAATTTTTTTTTTTTTTTTTTTAATATTTTGATATTTTAAATTTTTGCTTGTTAAAATAGGATGAGGATCGACGGTAATACTGAAATTTAAAATGAAAAAAAAAGATAAGTTTAATTTTGTTTTAATAGTTGTCTTTCGATGTTTTAACAAGTTTAACATGTAGGTTGAATCGGAATTAGCGCCCGATCGTTCGGGATTCCACGCGCGGCAAGTTTCGTAATTTTTTATTTTTTGAGTATTTTAATATTTTAATAAATTTTTGCTTGTTAAAATAGGATAAGGATCGACGGCAATACTGAAATTCAAAATGGAAAAAAAAGATAAGTTTAATTTTGTTTTAATAGTTAAGTTTTTTGATGTTTTAACAAGTTTTACATGTAGGTTGAATTGGAATAATTATCGCCACATCGTTCGGGATTCCACGCACGGCAAGTCTCGTTAAATTGTTTTTTGGAATATTTTGGTATTTTAATAAATTTTTTCTGCGTAGGAAGAAGATCGACGGCATTACTGGAATTCATAATGGAAAAAAAAAGATAAGTTTAATTTTGTTTTGATAGTTAAACGTTAGCCCGTTAATTATTTGCATGATAAGGCGTTGTTAATTAAATGCCAATAAAAAAAAAAAAGGATTTTCTTTTTTATTTCAACTGGTCACTGAAATAAAAAAGAAATGCATGCTGTTTTAATTCAATAAATTAAAATTACTGGAGTATGATTTAGTAATTATTTTATGAGTTGGAGTTGCATGTGTTTAATAATTTATCAAATTTTATTTTTAGTAGTTGGGTGCCGATCGTAAAGTTGGAAGGAGGAAGAGCGGACGGGAATAGTAAACATACGAATTGGATACCGGCAGCTATTTTAAATGTAAGTTCAACTATTGAATATTTCTTTTTTTTTAAAAAAAGGAAAAAGTTTACAATTTAATAATTTTATTTCTTTTATAGATTGGAAAGATCAATTGATTTTCTTTTTCTGGAGTGGCAGTTTGTGTTTCGTTTTGTTTTCTTAATTTTCAATTTTTTCGATGAACAACTTGATCGTTCGGCCGGATTAAATCCACTGCAAGTCTCGTTAAATTTTTTTTAAAATATTTTGATGTTTTAATAAATTTTTGCTGCGTAGGATGAAGATTGACGGCATTACTGGAATTCGAAATGGAAAAAAAAGATAAGTTTAATTTTGTTTTTATAGTTAAACGTAAGTCCGTTAATTATTTGCATGATAAGGTGTTGTTAATTGAATGCCAATAAAAAAAAGGATTTTCTTTTTTATTTCAACTGGTCACTGAAATAAAAAAGAAATGCATGCTGTTTTCGTAATTAATATTATGATTTAGTAATTATTTTATGAGTTGGAGTTGCATGCATTTAATAATTTATCAAATTTTATTTTTATTTGTTGGGTGCCGATCGTAAAGTTGGAAGGAGGAAGAGCGGACAGGAATAGTAAACATACGAATTGGATACCGGCAGCTATTTTAAATGTAAGTTCAACTATTGAATATTTCTTTTTTTTTAAAAAAAGGAAAAAGTTTACAATTTAATAATTTTATTTCTTTTATAGATTGGAAAGATCAATTGATTTTCTTTTTCTGGAGTGGCAGTTTGTGTTTCGTTTTGTTTTCTTAATTTTCAATTTTTTCGATGAACAACTTGATCGTTCGGGATTTCATCCACTGCAAGTCTCGTTAAATATTTTTTTAAAAATATTTTGATGTTTTAATAAATTTGTGCTGCGTAGGGTGAAGATCGTCGGCATTATTGAAATTCGAAATAAAAAAAAAAAGATAAGTTTAATTTTGTTTTGATAGTGAAACGTTAGTCTGTTAATTATTTGCATGATAAGGCGTTGTTAATTGAATGCCAATAAAAAAAAAAGGATTTTCTTTTTTATTTCAACTGGTCACTGAAATAAAAAAGAAATGCATGCTGTTTTAATTCAATAAATTAATATTACTGGAGTATGATTTAGTAATTATTTTATGAGTTGGAGTTGCATGCATTTAATAATTTATCAAATTTTATTTTTATTTGTTGGGTGCCGATCGTAAAGTTGGAAGGAGGAAGAGCGGACAGGAATAGTAAACATACGAATTGGATACCGGCAGCTATTTTAAATGTAAGTTCAACTATTGAATATTTCTTTTTTTTTAAAAAAAGGAAAAAGTTTACAATTTAATAATTTTATTTCTTTTATAGATTGGAATGATCAGTTGATAAATTTTCTGGAGTGGCAGTTTGTGTTTCGTTTTGTTTTCTTAATTTTCAATTTTTTCGATGAACAACTTGATCGTTTGGGATTCCATCCACTGCAAGTCTCGTTAAATTTTTTTTTTTTAAATATTTTGATGTTTTAATAAATTTTTGCTGCGTAGGATGAAGATCATCGGCATTATTGGAATTCGAAATGAAAAAAAAAAAAAAAAGATAAGTTTAATTTTGTTTTGATAGTGAAACGTTAGTCCGTTAATAATTTATTTGCATGATAAGGCGTTGTTAATTGAATGCCAATAAAAAAAAAGGATTTTCTTTTTTATTTCAATTGGTCACTGAAATAAAAAAGAAATGCATGCTGTTTTCGTTTAATAAATTAATATTATGATTTAGTAATAATTATTTAATGAGTTGGAGTTGCATGCATTTAAGAATTTATCAAATTTTATTTTTAGTAGTTGGGTGCCGATCGTAAAGTTGGAAGGAGGAAGAGCGGACGGGAATAGTAAACATACGAATTGGATACCGGCAGCTATTTTAAATGTAAGTTCAACTATTGAATATTTCTTTTTTTTTAAAAAAAGGAAAAAGTTTACAATTTAATAATTTTATTTCTTTTATAGATTGGAAAGATCAATTGATTTTCTTTTTCTGGAGTGGCAGTTTGTGTTTCGTTTTGTTTTCTTAATTTTCAATTTTTTCGATGAACAACTTGATCGTTCGGGATTTCATCTACTGCAAGTCTCGTTAAATTTTTTTTTAAAAATATTTTGATGTTTTAATAAATTTGTGCTGCGTAGGGTGAAGATCGTCGGCATTATTGGAATTCGAAATAAAAAAAAAAGATAAGTTTAATTTTGTTTTGATAGTGAAACGTTAGTCCGTTAATTATTTGCATGATATTAAGGCGTTGTTAATTGAATGCCAATAAAAAAAAAAGGATTTTCTTTTTTATTTCAACTGGTCACTGAAATAAAAAAGAAATGCATGCTGTTTTCGTTCAATAAATTAATATTACTGGAGTATGATTTAGTAATTATTTTATGAGTTGGATTTGCAAGCATTTAATAATTTATTAAATTTTATTTTTATTTGTTGGGCGCCGATCGCAAAATTGGATGGAGGAAGCGTAGCGGGTGTTTGGAAAAGGATCGAAACGAGAAGAAAAGAACTTTAATAATTATTTTGTTAATCTTTAATTTAAAATTATAAAATGTTTCATGCTTTTAATTGTAAACTTGCGGTTGTAAATTAGTTAATAATTATTCATGATTGCATGTTATGTAATATTTTTTGAACGTTTGTAATTTATTATGCAAAAATTAATTTAATTTTCTAAGCGTTTTATCGTTAAAAAAAAAAATGTATTCATAATATTATGTTCACTTTTAAACTAATGTTTGTATGTTTTAATTAGGTTCATCGTGCGTGGTGGAAATGATGTGGCACTTCAAAATTCTTTGAATCTAAATTTATTTTGTAGTTATAAATCGTAAGGTAAAAATGAAATCGCGCTTTAGCCGATGAGCAATGGACCGAACTTCAATAAGGAATTAAGGTTGTAATTTTCGGTCGTTTCAAGATTAATTTTATTTAGGACTTCTAACGGCTGGCATGTTATTCGTGGTACTGATAACGGCTACGATAATAACGAAATTTGGAAAGCATAATTATTGGTTTTAATTGGAATGAGCTGGTTCGGAGGTCACTTTAAAAGCGAGGTAAAGTCCTCAAAAACGAAGTTTTCATTGGAAATAAGTTTCTTCTAACTATTGGTGTAAAAGTAGATTTAAATTATGTTTAATCTTAATTATGCTCGTTGCCGGTAGTCATTTTACTTGAATAATGGTGACGAGCACCTTAAAATTAAATAATTCTGCAAAGAAAAAACCAATAGACTACTGTATTTTGATGAAACGGGATTGGACGTGGAATAAGAGTAAAAGATTTTAAAGTAATTATTTTCTAAAACAGGTAACTGATTTAAATTATAGATCAAACTTAATTTGATCACATTAATAAAATTGCAATCGTTATATTATTATAAAGATTACAATTCTAAAAATATTTATTTTCTATAAAGGGAAATAAATACCGGTAAATCAAATAATGTTAATTCATGAAAATTATTTTCATGCAAAACTGAATGCATGGAAATAACTTGTACGATCCCTTTTTTTTTTTTAAATGACTAATTTACCTTGCGCCACTTTTATCATAGCAAAAAAAAAAAGGTGCGATATGTACATGGATAATTAAGCCCACATTTTGAATTTTTTTTTTCCAACTACAGTACACATTACTAATTTAAGTCTACGAAATCAGAAGTCATTTTGCGCGACGTCATATTCTATGCGGAAAAATCTAACTTTTTCTTTTGTAAGTATCGAAAGCTTATAAATCCGAACGTAATCGATCGATTGTCTCGCAAAAGTGAGTTTAGAGAATTGTTTTGTAAACTAAAGTTTAAATTGTAACAATGTGGGATTTGCTAAAGGAAAAAAATGCGATGGTAATTGGCTGCGTGACTGATTTATTTTGTTACCGGTATTTAAAATGAAATTGCAATTTGTTGATTTATTTATAAATTATAATGTTTAGTGGGTATGAATGTTCCCTATCAAAATTTCCTTAATGTGTGATCCATTCGTGTCTACACACAAAAAACAATACCGGTAATAATAAAAATAACATGTCAACGACACATTATGTAAACAAATAATTAAGAGATGGATAAATAGCGGCATATATCATTTCCAAGAAATCAATTTACGCTGTGTCATCGTTGCATTCAACATAATTATATTTTCAGGAAAGCTATATAAAATGATTTCGAAAATGCGGTAATAAAATTAACGAAACTCAAATTCTATTTCGAAGGAAAATTGCGTTTGAAATACATTGTTTTTAATAGAAGTAAAATTGATTCACTGTTCCTATTTGTTGCATTTGATTTCCTATTTAAATTACCAATTAATAATTTATCTTCATGTATTTGTGGTTTTCACTAAATACATTAATTTTACGTGAAAATAATAAGATTTTAAACTTTCAGTACCCGATATTATTTTTTATTTACAGCGCTTGTTAATAAATTACAAGTAATTATAATTTTTAAAACTTGGAACTTTTTCAATGCACTTAGTTAATTTTACTTTTTAAAAGCAATAAACTATAAAAAGCACAATTTTTTTTTTATTTGCGAATAGTATGATGTAATAACATTTAGCAATTTGAATAACGCTATTGTTTATAAACTTTACTCGTGGAGCTGACATAAAAACGAATGATTGACCTATAATTGAAAAAAACAATACATGTATTACGATTCTTATTTATTTACAAAAAATTTTATAAAAAAATGTGGAAAAAAGGCGTGATTTAATTATTATTAAGAGAAAAATAAAAAACAAACAAATTGAGGTGTGAAATTTGCTCGTAAAGGATGTTCGAAGCTTTTGTCACTTTAACCACTAATTATTGCGAAGTTCATGGATTTTCCTAGGGGTAAAAATGATGTGTCTTAAGATACGAGATGACGTCAAAAGAAAAACCTTTTATCATCCCTTTTAATCATCTAATTATTTGCGAGTGAAATCTCTGAAAAATAGTTTTATTTCGATTTCCTTCGGAGTTTTATCAGCCAAAAAATTTTTAATCTAGAAAAGAAAAAAAAGATTAAAGAAGAAGAAGAAAAAAAAAAAAGAAGAAAAAGAAAGAAAAAAACACGTTAATTTACAAGGTTATTTTGACGTCATTTTCCTTTTTGCTCCGAAAGCTCGGTCCTTATAATTATTATTGCAAGTTAAAAGAGGAAAACATTGAGACAGTTGGTGCCGGACACGAACGGTGTGAGTTCGGTCAACGCTACCAATTCTTTCCACAATTTTCCTTCGAAACTCGTCGACATTACTAGGAATAAAATCCAGCTAACTGGTGAGTGATTCACACATCTTTATTTTTAGTTAATAATACAAGTAATTATTTTTCAATCGCAACATGTTGCAAAATAAATGCCGTAAAGTAGAGTAAACATTTTTTTTTATTTGCGGAAAACATTTTCTTTTTTTGAAGTGTAGCCTATGATTTGCGAGAACTTATTTTTTTTTGGGAAAATACCACTTATTAATTACTGTAGTTTCTGGTCAAATGCGTCAATGCAAAATTAGTGGACTTTAAATTGCGATATAATCTACGACAAAAGTTTTTTGAATCTTATTTCAATAATATTATCGCGGGATGTAGCCTAATTAACCGTCGAAGTTAAGAGATCTTTCATTCATATCTGTCAAATTTAAGGTAAATTATTTACATATAGGGTTTTTTTTCTTTGATTGTTGATAAATGTAATTTAGTTTAAAATAAAGGGAATTTTAAAAGTCTTTTTTTTTTTTTTCAATGTCAAATGGAATATTTTGAATGCGAGGAATTTTGTAAGATTAGAATCTAAAAGAGTTTAATTTTGTATTTTAGACGCATTTCAATTGCTAACTGATTTATAAATTGTCAATCGGCCAAAAAAATCTTTAAATTTATTATAATTTTAATAGCTTGCTTCAGTTTATATTAAGATTTAATTTATTTTGATTAAATCCTTATCCATGATTAAATTTTCAATTTGATTATAATTTATTTTTATTAAAAATCAGTAGTCTACCGTATTATAGAATTTAGTTTTTTTTATTGAATCACACTTTAGTACAACATTATTGATATTTTAAATACTATTTGGAATATATTTTAAAAAAATATAAATTTATTATTTAAATTTTGTTTTTGATTTTTTTTTTAAATTTAGCCTAATTTATTTTTTTTTAAAAAAATAAAGTTTATTCGATAGTGATAAAAAAATGTTTAAATTTAGCAATGACCCACGTCCACTATGAGTTCATCATAAAATCAGTTTGAAATAAAAACCTCACGATTTGCATTGGGATTTTTTTTTCCGCCTACAAATAACGAGTCCACTAGCAATATGAAATGCAAGTTACAGTATACATACTGTAGAAGCTGTGGGGTTGAAGGCAGTCGAGTTAATAAATCGAGTTTTCCACTGTCCTCAATCCAAATTCGAATTGGGTAACCAAAATGAAGAGAAAATAAGAAAACCCTCCCAAATAATACTTTCTAAAAAAAATAAAAAAATAATAATAATAAAAAAACAAAGAGGTAAAAAAAAAAAAATAAATAACCGTCCACCACATTTTTGAGTGTGTACTAAAAATCAAATCGAAAGCTTGTTTTGACGCTTAAAAAGCGCCCAGAAATTTTCCCCAAAAAACAGGTGCGAATGTTAAAATGTACACTTTTTTCAAGGCCAATTTGACGGTTTTATAAAAAAAAAAAAAAAAAGTAAAAAAAAAATAGCAAACGTTGATCTGAAACTTGGTCAGCATAAAAAATAATAAAAATTTTAAAATATAATTTTCTTTTTTGGCTTCTCTTTTCACAGAAGATGACCATCACGTATCAAAGCGAAGTTGCAACCGGTTCCTTCAGCGGGTTTACTAAATTGTTGTTTAAATGGCGAGGCAGTGTTTACAAATTAGTTTATAAAGAACTACTCATGTTTTCTTTGGGTTACTCAATCATTAGTTGTGTCTATCGAACAGCTTTGACCCAAGAAAAAAAACGGTAAATTTAACACAAATACCATTTAATTACAACTTTTTTTTATTTTTATGTGTGTTGATTGTTGATTGTTGTTGTTTTTGTTGATCGATTCATTAGACAATTCGAACAAGTGTCACTTTTCTGCGCGCACTATATCGACCTGATTCCACTATCTTTTGTGCTGGGTTTCTTCGTCACCTTTATTGTGCAAAGATGGTGGACGCAATTTACGACGATTCCTTTTCCGGACAAGTAAGTTTACAAGCAAAAACAAATATTATATATTTTTTAAATTAAGTGCATTAGATTTGAATACAATTAAAGATAAATGAAAAATAGCTGTAATAGTAGGTGACTTTAAAAAACTTAACTTGAATAACATTTGACTATTGCTCCAGTTTTTGCCTAAAAACTTGACAGCTTGCTTAAAAACTTGACAATTTGCTTAAAAACTAGACAACTTACTTAAAAACTTGACAACTTACCTAAAAACTTGACGACTTACCGAAAACAATATTATATCAGACGTGTTTTAGTTTGCTAGTTATTTAAATACAGTACTTATAAATTCTGTAAGACATGATAAAGAACAATTTACATTTAAATTAGCAAAATGTCAAAAACAAGGTTTTTTCTTATCGTTAATCTTATTTTTTTAAACAAAAAAATATGTAAAAATAAAAGTCTTAATTTAAAAGATGTTTTAAAAATATAGTATTTACTCGTTCGTCTAATAGAAGATTTCACATTTTAAACGACTTTTATTTATTCAACAGGCTTTCTTGTTATGTTAAAAAAATTTTTTAAAAAAAATAATTGTTATTTTTCTTTCTGTCAATTATTCTTTCGTTAACTACAATTTATTGTCTTTCAATAAGTAGTTAATCTAACGAGTTGAAAAACATGGTAAAACTAGATGCAACTGGTTCTATGTAACGTCGCACAATATAATAAGATAACTGTTAGCCTATTAAAGGAATCTATTTTACCTTTTGCTGCGATAATTTTTAGTTACGTCAAGAAAAGTGTAATACTATTAACATCAATATTTACAGTCTATTGAAACTACGAGATATAAAATGTTTGATAAATTTTATTTCTAAAATAATTAAAAGTTTCTAAAAAAAAAAAGTAATTAGGAGCTAATTAAAGTTTTAATATGATATTAAAATGAGTTGATAATGCAGGTTGATGAACACGGTGACTTTGTACGTGAGTGGAGGTGACGAACGCGGGCGTTTAATTCGAAGGACTTTAATGAGATACTGGAACTTGAGTTTCGTTCTAATGATGAGAAGCATAAGCGTGGCTGTGAAAAAGCGCTTCCCTACCGAATTTCATTTAGTGGAAGCTGGTAATATCTCTCCCCGCATAAATAGTAGTGTTATTTTCGAATAAAATTAGATTGGGAAGATTACTCGAGATAACGATTTCTGAACCGGTTCAATTCAGGTTTTATGACGCAGGAGGAACTCGAGTTGTACGACAGCATTCACATCAAGATAAACAAATTTTGGATCCCCATGAATTGGTTTATCAAACTGCTCGACCAAGCCAGAATCGAAGGTCGAACGAAAGAAGGAGCAGCTTTGAAGCACATTTTAGAAGTAGGAATTCATTCATAAAATATTTTGTTGTTGTTGTTGTTATAAAATAATTAATTTATTTTATTTTAAAAAAAAAATTAGGAACTGAATTTATTTCGAAATGGGTTGAGACTGTTGTGGTGCCACGATTGGGTCACCGTTCCGTTAGTCTACACGCAAGTGGTCACTTGGGCTACTCATTTGTTTTTTTTGGTTTCGCTCATCGGTCGCCAGTACTTAGATCCGGCTATGAAATACGATGGACATGAAGTTGACCTGTACATTCCATTTTTTACTCTCATGCAATTCCTCTTTTATATGGGATGGCTTAAGGTTAGACAACATTTTTTTGAAATACTATAAATTTTTATTTTATTAGCATTATTAAATATCATTAAAATAATAATTGATTTACATGAAGAGTTTGACAATAAAAAAAAAGTCTTGAACGACAACGTTTAAAAAATAAAAGTTTACCGCGGAACTAAAAAAATCAACCCGGAAACTAATAATCGCGACGGGTCCAAATCAAATCTGCTTTGAAATAACAAAAAATTAAAACGTTAATAAAGTAAACATAAAAGTAGAACTTTAAAATTTTAAAGTTAAGATCTCGGCTCAAAACTTTTTTTAAAAAAATCCCAAAATATTAAATAATAATAAAAAAAAATCAATTATTTTAGCCAAGATTTTATTTTAAAATTAATATTTAAAATTTTTTTTTTAATACAAAAATTAGGTTGCCGAACAATTAATTAATCCATTTGGAGAAGATGATGACGATATTGAATGCAATTGGCTCATTGATAGACATCTTCAGGTATTTGTTATTTATAAAATAATTTTTTTGAAGAAAAAGTGTAATTTTATTTTTCTGGAATTTTAGATTTCATATTTGGGAGTTGATGAATTATATACTAAAGTTCCATCACTTCAAAAAGATATTTATTGGAACACCAAACAACCAAATCTTCCATACAACGCAGCCTCATTGATTCATAAAATTCCATCATACAGGGGATCCACCAGTCATGTCAAGTAAGCAATTAAAAATGAATCAACTAGCCAGATAAAGAAACAATAAAATGTTAAAAACAAAAGTTATATTTATTAAAGAGTGAATATAAAAGACCAAGCTCTTTTCCACGATCTAAAATACCAAAGTTCCATTTCCGTGAATACCGAGGATCAAGAGAAAAAAGGTTTTATTAATAAAGTTACAAATTGTCTCAAAAGGTAATTTATTTTAAAATCTTAATTTATTTTCGCTTAAACATTAATAACTATAAAAAAAATTTTTAAGACGAAAAAGTGAATGTGTTCCCAGCGGAAGCGGTTCCAATACGAGTAATCCATTATCTCAGCGAACTCTTGGAAGGAGGGAAACGTTGTTGGGTGACGAAGTTCTGGCCATGTTAAACGGGGGCCATTGGAACTATCAGTTCTTTAAACATCGCTTATCTCGTCACTTTGATAACCCTATCATTCCTCAACAAAACTCTGAGGATTGTGTAGTGCAAATTGAACCTTCGAGTGAAAGTTCGAACGCAGAGACGAATTCTTCAAATAAATTCGCTAGGTCTTCGTTTCATAAAGTAGGAAGGTTCTTAGTGGCGAGGAGTAACTCCATAAGTTCCGTTTTATCAAATCATTCTCAGAAATCTTATAGCAGCGAGAAACAATCGGGTAATTCGAATGACAACAATGATATGAATCATTTGCAAATACCCATGGACATGCCGAATTCAATTAAAACTGTCGATGATGCTCTGAGCAGGTAAGTTCAAATTATTTTATAACTCCCAACACGTATTTTTTTTTTATAGATTATAATTAAAATTGGTTTTAAAATATTAGGGTATCAGAAGCGGAAGAAGACGAATTAAGTATCTCTTCCAAATCCAGTGAATCTACGGGTCATCCATCTGTGTCCTCAGACGAAGTCTCATTTGTACCATAAATGGGGAGTTTTTTTTTTAAATATAAGGAGAAAAAAAAAAGCAGTTGGGGGTTTTTATTTTTTATAAAAATTAAATTAGATTTGAGGTTTTTTAGGCGGATTTTTCTCGCATTTTAAAAATACGACGAACTATTTTTTATCGAAGTTTTTAATTATAAAAATATTATTGTGCTCCATTTAAATTTATTTGTAGACATAGGCATGATAAATAAATAAATAAATTAAAAAAAAAAACGACAACAATTTGTAAGTGTGGTGTTATTGACATATTTAAGATAGCTTTCATTTCCTTGATCGCGCCATTCTCTGACCTCGATTTTTCGTGTATGACAGCTACAGTATAAGTTTAATTAGGAAAATATCAAAATGTCTAAACCATATAATTTCGTAATGTAGACGAGATTAAGCGTCAAAAACAATTTCATTAATTATACCTATTAAAATCTTGATTTTATATCGCAATTAATTTCATTATTTAACAAATTACTATATTGTATGAAAAAATTTTAATTTTGTTTCTACTCGATAATGATGAGGTTAATAGCTCCCGGCTGTCATTTTAATTGGTAGTTAATGACGAAATGTTGGTAGCGGTCAAAGAATTTCGAAAGAGAATTTAGTAGGTATTCTCGAAAACTTTCCAAATTTTTTTTTCTTTTTATTAAAAATATTTAAAGCTAGACGTTACACTCTACTTTTTTTTATTACTTTTTTAATTTAAAAATTCTAATATTTTATCCAAATATTATTACATGAATGATCTAAATAATTGTACCTCTTTTAAAACTAAAACAAAAATAATTTTATCTCAATATTTTAACTTTTTTATTCAACAATTTTCAACGTTTTAACCAAGCCAAAAAAAAGCAATTATTATTTTGAGGTCAAAAGGTATTATTACTTGATGAAGTGCGGCTAGAGGTGGAGATTCACAGGTTAACCTTGTATCAGTGATTGTCATTCTCTGGTGTCTGGCTAAATCCAGAATAAAAATGTGTTTTGTGTCCCTGAACGCCTATCGTCAAAATTAATGTGGGATGCGAAAACAGTGAGTAAAATTTTTAATATTTATCAATTATGTATGTAAATATCGATATTAATTTTCCTGCGTTTGTACGGAGATAAATAATATCATTAAAGTTTTACGTTTGAATTAACTCGGGAAGAAAAAATTGCTATCTTCAAGGAAGGTCGAATGGTACGTCCATGTGTATACTTGTTACCCCTGTATTATTATTTTGATTTATTACATTCCTTAAAGAAATGGAAGGGCGCGAATTAATAGCACGAAACGTTAGGGAATTTCCTCAATCTGGATCACCGATCAAGTGATAATAATTTTTATTGATTAAAAATCATTAACTTAATTTTTTCTTCGTCTGAAATTTTTTTTCATTTAGTCAATTATTGTTATTGTATATGCGATATTGAGGGCGGCATCAATCAAAAGTAACGTCATTAATAGATTAATTTACAAAAAAAAAATTATTGTTAACAAAGGAATTTATTTTATTTCATTTGCAACACAATTCAATGCAAAATGTTCGTATAAAAAAAATCAAAAAAGATATAAACAATTTTTCAAACATTTTTGAAGATTTTTTTTGGGTTTTTTTAGAATATACAATGAAGTACAGATCGCATTAATGTAGCTGAAAGATCAACTTAAAATTAAAGATATATATTTTTTTAAAAGATAAAAGAGTGAAGAAGGAGGAGAAGAAAAAAAAAACAGTTTTATTAATATTTTACATGAGGTATTTTGAGAGTATGCCTACTTTCGCGATTGAAGGGTTGGATTTTGTTATTGGCATATTATCGTTAAAATGACCTTTAACTACTGTATAAGGTTTTTCATTAAAAGAGTTAAGAGGTCAAGTTGATATACACACGCATATGCCAACTAAAGAAGCCAGCCCTTGAACTGCATTGATAAGATTAGTAATATTCAATTTTTAATTCGAATTCTTTGGTTTGTGGTTGATATAATTTAATGCATTATTATTTTCATGATAGGTTTTGTTTATTTTCGTCTCAATTTATAACGATGTTGATATTGTTACGGCGGAGGCAATATTGCATTTTTTTTTTAATAGCAACTTTCCAAGGCATTTCTTAGCAGCTGATAAAATTAATTGGGTATGGTGGTAGTATTATTTTTTGTTTTAAACAAAAATTCATTTACAAGATGATCTAAAACGTCATCGATTTTTGATTGGCAATACAAAAATTATTTTCGATAAATACTGATTAATTTTCGCGCGATAATAAACATTGAATTTTTTTGTTAACAGTTGAATTGCGGTCTGCGGAGGGTCTTAATAACATTTAAGCTGCTCATGCGATTGCGAAACGTTAACTTTTCTGGTCGTAATGGTATTACAATTAGCTCTAAAAATTTAAAAAAAAAAAATAAATAAATAAAAGTGTTATTGGCATGGTATTTTCAACAAGAACAATGTTTGAATAGAATTATTTTAATAATATGCAAATAAGTGTTGATTGTGATTTAACAATATTTTTTAAAATCATTAGGATCATAATTATATTGCTTGAGGGTTTTTTTCTGATATACAGTAATACTGTTTGTTTACAATTTAACAAGACTGATTTTTTTATTTACTTTATTTCTTTTTATATATAATTATATTTGTTATAAAATAGATAATAAAATAAGGAGTACTTTGATCCTTATTTAAAATGCAAATTTTAACCCCAAAAAAAAATGGTCTTAATTGCTTTGCATATTATTAAATTAATTTAAAAAAAAAAGAATTATTTTTAAGCTAGTCTAGTAAAAATGCAAGGAAGCTCATTGTTCATCGTTATTGTACTATTACACATACTATTAAAAAAATAATTTGCTAACTCTGAAAAACAAATGTGAGACTAATTAATATTAATTAAACTGATATTTGGCTCAAGAGTGTTTTTACTAAATAAAAAAATTCTAAAAAGTTACGGATTATTTTGTTATGATTTAAAATAATAAAACGTAAATTTTTGTTCATTTTAAACAATCGTTAACTACAAATTTTAATATTTTGACATACCGTATTAAACCTCTCTTGATTGATTCAGTGTTAGCAAATTAGTGGATATGAAACGGTGAGTTGGAAAATGTGTGTTTATATTACGTATTATTTAAATTAAATTGATATGCGCATAGTCTTAAAGTAAAAATGGCTTTTTTTTTTTGTAATTTATCAAATGATCAAATACGATAAATCATTTAGAACATTGTTTTTTTTTTTTTGTGCTTTTAAACAATGCTTAGCTGAATTGTATTTGCCTGAAATGTAGATAAATATAATTTATCTTCCGTTACAATAATATTAGATTATTATTTTGATGAGCTAAATTTTAGTTATTGATGTCGCATGTTATCGGAAAAAAAATTGCCAATTAATAACTAATATTTTTCACGATTATTATTGCCTTTCTATTGTGATTGGTAATTAAATGACTCTGTAATTTTTTGCCGTCTTAATTCTTCGCGGTGAAAGCATAACGTATATAGCTTCTACGCTATCGCGATAGTTATTATACAATTTATTAGAAGAATAGAGTACGAGATTAAAAGTTAAATGCTAATTAGAGGATGAAAATGTATGTGAAAATCATTTTGTTAATTATTGTTGTAATAACCTAAAATTATCTCGAACGTGACTTTCCAATCGATTTAATCACATGATTTTAATCTACCGCTAATTATTCATTTGTGATAGAAAAAAAAATATTTTTGGTGGTTATTTTATTTTTTTTTTGTGAGGTTTAGCTTTTAGAATTTTGTAATAGAATTTTTTTTTTAAATATTATAACCAGCAATTTTTTTTAAAATATTATAACCAGCAATTTTTTTTTAATAATTATAATGATATAACCAGCAATGTATTAAAATAGAATAGATGAAAGATGAGTGAAAAATAAATAGCAAGTTTTTTCTCCCATTACAGTAATTATTTATTTTTTAAAAAAATATTTATTATCGCGAATTGATAAGTTTGAAAACACCGCACAAACCAAAACAATAATCAATTATAAAATTAAATATTGTATACTGTATTTAGAATTTTTAAAAAAAAAAACTCAAATTTTGATGAAGAAAAACAATGTTTTTGAATAAATCTTGAAATTTTGTGCAAAAAAACAAACCACTTAATAAAATTGGCTATTAATTTTAAATACATATTTAGATATTCTAATTATTAATTAACGCGAATAGTCATTTTAATTATTATGACACTTGGCCTTTATCTTTTCCAATAAAACGTTTATATAATATTATATAATATAATAATTTGTTTAAATTTTTTTAATAGTAGTAACATTACGCTTTTAATATTGATACTTTTATTGCTGATAATATTATATAATTCTTTAACTTTTATGGATATTTTTTAAAAATATGACTGAATCACTAATATGATTTTTAATAATTAAGCCTTGAATATTGAGTTGATTTTAACGATAATTATGCTACTATTACAATGTCTATTGACAATAATTTGTATTCAAAAATTTTGTTTATTTTTTTTTCTTTCATAAGTTTTTGGGACAAATTCTAAAGCTAAAATAAGAATTATTGTTGAATTCATCTTTCAAATACAAAACATGCTACAGTATAATAATTTTTATTTATTTATACTTTTTTAGATAATATTTGACATTGAGGGTTTTTATTGTCACAATTTTTTTTTTTTTATTAGAATAGAATTTTTTTTTTTAGTAAATATTTTGGGAATAATTTTTTCTTAAGAAATTTTTCTTTTTTGTGAAGACATTTTCAGGGACTTTCCTTTCTTAGAACTCTCTCTAGAGACTCGAGTGTTTTTTTTTACCCTGAGATATAATACATTTGAAATGGCTCATGCATTTTAGAGTTGCCAAATAAAACGGTTATTCCAGTCTCAAAAGCAAACCCAAAGGTCTTTTCAAAACAACCGGAAGTAGATAAAAACAATAATAATTATTATAAAATATAAATAGCACGGCGTAATCAAACTTATCAATCGCTTACAATAAACATTACCAGTGTTTTTCAAACACTCCCCCGCATAATATTTATCAGCGACACTGTTCTAATCAATCAATATAACTATAATGATGACGTAATCTGCTAGCGTAATCTAAATTTACATGTAAAATTGAAAGAATTAATTGAATTTCATCGTCGGTGTATCACGTGGTCTGTTGAACGTTTCACGTTTCCAGCTTCGATCCCTTTCATCAATAATTTGGAAATAGTGGAGAAACAGGAAGTTGTTTAGTATTGAGATGGCGTCACACACGCGCACAACCGGATAATAATATAATAGATAAGGGGTTTAGTCGTAGATTTGGCCCCTAAATATTTATTTATTTTTTCATCTCGTGTTGATCCATTTTTCAATAATTTGAGTGAGCAAACGAAATGCTATTTGAACGGGCGTGCGAAGAACAGTTTAGTTAGTGCGAGATTGAAGAGAATGCTGTAGGTTAGTAATAAAAATGGCGCTGAATAGTAAGAGAAGAAGAAGTAGGAGAATGTGGTGTGAGCATTATTGCACATGTCTTCTTCGCAGAAACACATGTGTCCCAATTGGTTGCTCTCGTACATGCACACGTGATCCACCATAAACAGGTTGATCTGCAACCGTTGAGTGCACGTCCGCCATACAGACTCGTATGCTAATAAAAAAAAATATTATGTTAATAAACTGCTTCATTACGATAAAATATAAACTTAAAACTGGGCACTTGCTAAGGAGAAAAAAATAAAAAAACTCCCCGTTATAGATACAGCCCCTGAACTGCGGATTGACTTAACGTTATGTAAATAAAAGCGAACTGCACTGCATTGATTATTTTTGCATTGAGTAAAAAGAAAAATCGAAGTTGAAATTTCTAGACGTATTGAAAGGGCAGCGAGAGTTAATAAGCAATGCATGAACCAATAGTTTTTGTATTGAAAATTTAATTAAAGTTTTGTTACTTTTGTATGTTAGTTGTAAATATTGCTTAAATCAATAAATTGTGCTTTATTATTGAGCATTTTTTGCTGTTGCATATTTTTCATTCAATTTTAAAATATTTAGCTACACGATGATTTTTTTTTTTTTTTTTTTGAGCAAATAAACTCGATAAAACATATTGAATTGAAAATCGTAAATTGAATTTAATAATTAAAATGATAAGAGACAGTTAAAGAGTTTTTCAATTTTAAAGGAGTTTCTCCCATTTGAGTGTAAAAATGGAAAATAATTTTCTCATTCTTCTAAAAAAAAATTTGTTCAAATTTATGAACAAAATTTTACCAAATCGGTTAAAAAATGTTTTTGTTTAGTGGGATTTTTTTTTTAAATGGAATGGTTTTAGGGGAAGAGATACATGTTCCTGGCATTTTTTCTGAACAAGCTTGATTAAAATTTACCGAGTGAAAATGAAAGAAATTTTTTTATTTATCGAATTTAAATTTTTTTTTGTGCTGATTAATATTAGATTTTTATGATTCTATAGAGTATTAAACTTGCTTCAAAGTTACGTTTACAAATTAAAATTTCAAAATAATTAAAATTTTTAAAAGTTGAAAACTTAGTAGCTCTCTTTTGATTTTTATATACACAGATATTAATGACTTAAACTCAGTAAAAAGTCTTATAAAGACTTGTCAACTACTATTTTATCTAATATACAGCACCCATCTGATGAATACAGTATGGTACAGCATTACAAACTGGAAATAAATTGTATGCTTAAGTAGGGTATGATCCAATTGGATTCAAATTTATATAATTATTGCAAATTTGAGATAGAAATTATCATACAGTAGGCCTACAGTGTGTTAAAGTGTTCAACATATTCGATTGTAGTGGAATCGATTACTTTTCTCATTATACATGGCCTAATTATAATATAGACTATAGTCGTAATATCGATTTGCTAATTTACCCTAATTTTAATTATAATGATTTTTTCACGCTAAAGGTTATTCTATTAGAGGGCGCAGTCATTTGAATAAAAAAAGGCATAAAATAATTTGGTGAACAAATTCGAGATAATTATTTTAGCGTAAAATAATAAGAGGATGTGGCTTACGTGTTCCTTTCATCCGGACTATTTTCACGCAACATCCTTCGCATTTACCGTAATTTGGCAGATTTTTTGGATGTAGAGTAAAATTGAAGGGGTCGGCGCATTTTTGGTCTGTCCTGCTATCACATTCGTAGCAAAGTACTTCTTTATCTACAAAATCAACACATTTTTATTAAACAAATGAAAATAAAACGGTAATTTTTATTATGTTTGAATTTATTAGGTGTTTGTAAAAAAAAAAAAAAGTATTAATAAATGTCAGCCAAAAACTAGTTTTTGATTAACATTGACGAACATTTCAAGTGTCACAGTATTTGAATGACAATCAACATAGAAATAATATTATCATAGTAATTCTGGTTAATAAAACAGAAAAATAGCCTTGAAAATAATAAGTTTAAACGTGTTTGTAATGCAAATCAATTGAATACGAGCTAAATTTAAGTTTTGTTTCTAAGCTCGTTATTTAATTTATAGTAACTGGATTTAAGTAAAATAATTTAAACAAATTTTGTTAAATTATTTCACCTATACAGTATTTAAAACAGAAATTTTGCATTAAAAAGAAAAATAAATGCTAATGAAATGAATATCGTTACAATAAATTTTATTAATAATTTTTTGGGTCGAATAATTGAGTTGCATTGTATTGCCAATATCACCGTACTGAGAAACTCACTGCTCAATGAATGTACATTTACATGGTGTAGCATAAAGTTTAAGTAAATAAGATTATTTTAACATTACTTTGCATATTTTATTACGAAGGTTTAAATCAAATTATAGCTCCTTCATATTAGATGCCTAGTCATCAAAATAAATACCGCCCCTACCATTAGTGAACAAACACTTCTGAAACTCTAGACTTGAAACTATGCATATTTGGTCAGTGACAGCTTTTGAATATTGACCGCAGTGTCTAAATAGCGATTTTTATGTGAATTTTTAATTGAGGCATCAAAACAGTGTCTCGACCTTATCTGGAAACTACAGTATGATTTTGGGACCTTTTGAAAGGCCCATTTACCTGAAAAAATCTCACTATTGACAACACCTAGAAATTGATTGTTAATAATTTTAATGAATAAGTCAACTGAAAGACTGTTACACTTTTAAATTAACAAATTCGCAATTTAAAAAGCTGTTGTTCTTAACTTAAATTTAAGGGCCAATTGTGTCTAAGCTTATAACATTTAATGGCTTTTCCATTGACATCAATGTTAATACTTTATATAAGCTCGTAACAGCGTAAGGTGTGTATAAAAATGTGAATTTGGGTGAGGAAAAAGAAAATCACCAACTTACTTATACATTCCTCTTCCGCTATAACAGCCCAAGCCGCCATTAGCACTGCAACACAAAAGGTAAGGACATTAATTGTTAATGACCACTAAGGCTTTTAAGTGTGAGTTAAAGAAAAAGTGCCTCATTTTGATTCGGGAAAAGAATATTCACTTCGTATGGCGTTATCAAATAATTTCATTCGCTTTCCCGCTTTCCACCACTGCATTTTATGACGTCATTATTTACGTCGATGACTCGCATTTTAATACTTCGCGCAACGAATCAATTGTCGCCGATGTTGATAAGGAGTGTTGAGTTTGAGAGAGAAAATGACGCAGTGTCATTGCGTGTCACCGCAAAAATAGACAAGTCACCAAATACTTCTTATTTGCACTTTTAAAAATATAACTTACTACTGAGAATTTAATTTTTTTTTGTGTGACGAAAATAGAGAGAAAACGTGACACTTTTCTCCTTCTCCTTTGCAACTTATAATATTTCGCAAAATATCTTTAAGAAATATATTTTCTGAGTGTTAAAAGCTTGCGTAAATTTCTTTAATAGTTCTATTAAATTTTATCAATTTTAATATTTTAATTATTTGATCGAAAAGTCTAAAAATACCGGTAAAAATGTAACAAGTAAGTCTACAATTTAGTTAATAAAATGCAATGGCCATAAAATAATTAATGTCTAAAAATATTTCAAAGTTAAAATCGATTTTTAAAATTAAAGGTTAAAAATTTAATCTTTGCTTCTATTAGTTTCAATTTTTTTTTAAATGCAATATTGAAGAATCGTGAAAAAAATCAAGTAATTTAATCAAGAGAATAAAATTTTTACATAACCATTTAAATGAAAAATTATTAATGAGTTTTATTATTATTTTTTTTTTCTTATAAAAAAAAGAGTGTGCATTCTTTAAAAATCAATTAACGATCATTCTAGCGTAATGTATAATCTCCTAGAGCTATTCAAAATGTGATTAAAAATGAGGTGATATAAAGTGTTTAGTAAATGGCTAATGGCTTGTCATCAAAACTAATGTTTCAATGTGGAAAGAAAATACTGTCTAATCTAACGTTAATTGTTGGATGATTTTGCCAGAGTGATGCGCGTGCATCCGACATTGAAGTGAAGATGGCACACTTGCACACGTACCGGTATTTAGCGTCGACTGATATTTACGCTCGCTGCATGTGCAATAGAAACGCATACACCTTTTTTCTATTATATTTTTTTTTTCTTTTTTTTTTGGTTGGTTCACACGTATTAATAAGGTTAGGAAATATCGTGTCACGCGCCCTCTCACGGTCACTCGCATTCGACTGTAACATCAGCTTCAAATTGCTGCATTGAGACAGTGCCAACGCGCATGCGCATTCTCTATTGATTGAGCGCTTTCGATCTGATAATTTATTTTCGGCAAAGATTTTTCATTGTAATTCGTGAACACTACTGTAATAATACTGTAGTTATTAAAAAAAATTATATTAAATTTCTTGATTAAACTATTAAAAAAAAAAAAATAAATAAATAATAATTTTTTTCTTTAATTTTAAGAAAAATTAATGTAATGGAGATTTTCTTTAAGAATAAACTTATGAAATTTATTTGCAAACTATTCTTTTCTTCGTTTTAATTTGGGTATGAAGGCATGAATTAATAATAATTATTATTAATTAAAATATAATTTTATTAACAACCTACAGAAATGGTTTATCTTTAATAAGCGTTTGGGATTGTGGTCAGTTAAGATTCTATTGTATTTTATTGATTTGGGTATTTTTTTTTTAATTTTTTTTTTTTTTTTGCTATTTTTATTATTATTATTATTTTTTGAATTCTTAATTTTATTATCGGCGCATTAAGCTTTTTTTTTTTAGGAGTTGGTGTTAAATATTTTCTTTTAGTTGATAAATTTTGTTGCTTCGAGATTTGAATTTGTTAAGATTATTTCTTGAACATTTCATTAATATTTAGATTTTCTTGTTTCTCGTAAAACATAGTCAACAAATATGTTGACTATATTTTAAAATTACTCTGGATATGAAACGTTACTTAATAAATTATTAATTCTTTAAGGTTTCAATGAACTTTATTATTTTTTGTGATTTGTAGAAAATATTAATAATTTTTCCATTTTGTGATATTTAAAGTTTGTTTTATAATGATTGTATTTAAAATAAAACAAAATTTTTATGTTAAAGAATTTTAGTTTTATAAAATTTTTGACAAAAATCTGTTTATTTTTAAGAAAGTTAAATTTGGCAGGATTTTTATCTTTTGTTTTGTGCTTTCCGAATTTGGCTTGGCAAAAAGTCTAACCAACTAAAAAAAAAATCTTTTTTTTTACGCCATTTTTTCTTTTATATCAATTTTTGCATTTTTTCGGCTTCCCCCTATAATGCTTAATGGTGAAATCGGGCTCTGGCAATAATAATAAAGTTGTAATAAATGGCGTTTAGAGTAACATCGAACAGATAAATTTTGGTTTGTAGTAGGTTCTAATAATAACAGCAACAGAAAGCATCTTAAAATTGTGCGCGTTTGAATGGAATAGGCGCGCAGCCAAAACAATCAATAGAAAAGAAGAAAAACCAGAAAATAATAATAATATATATTATTATTTTTTTCTTTCATTCTTTTTTTTAAAAAAAAAAAATTTGCATGAAAAATTGGAAGTAGCAAAAATAAATAAATGACGAGAGGGTTGTTTACCTACCTGTAATTCCAAGCAGCTCTAAAACCCTGCTGCAATAAGGCACCACAACGATACTTTCCATTTCTCCTCAGCCTTTCTACTTAGATATGTTTGTCAACACCAAAGAAATCCACGAGATAACTTGGTTTTTGTCTGAAATTGATAAATCGTACCAAATATTTTAATATATTTTTTTCTTCTCTCGAAAATACAAACGTCTGATAAATTTTATTCGAGTTATGAAAATCATCAATTATAATCTCAAAATGTTTCTAGAAAAAGTAATTAATTTTATTAATTAATCAGCCCAAAACTTTTCATTTAATCTTCGTCGACAATTTTTATCTTTATTAATTTGATTAATAATGCCGTAAACAATGCTAAAATTAATTAGAAACAAAATATGTTTTTTTTTTTTTGATTTTTAAAACACTTTTATGAAATTATTGTACATTTGCTTGTAAAAACAGTGAGAAAAATAATAATGAAATAAATAAATAAATAAAAAGTTTACTCTAAAAACACATTTTTTAATTAATTTTGGTTAAGAAAATATTTACTAGAAATCATTTAAAATCAGATAAAAATGTGCAAAATATCTATTTTTG
>JAQGAZ010000837.1:0-43694 GCA_034692225.1 Polydesmus complanatus
ATTAAAAAAATTCTAATTTATCAAAACGGTTTTATTGCGTTTTGAAATAAGGTACTTTTCGCTGCCCCACCCTGTATGAGACGTTTTGAATTCCACGCGCGTTGCACGGGAGTTTTGACTAGCGTCATTTTCGGTTTTTATGTCGGATATTTATGGCTTTTGAAGTGAATTCTATTCACATTACACCTATCAATGCTACTTTTACTACTAATCTATTTCAGTGTGCGCATGCGTCGAGCACATCAAACCCATAACGCGCTATATTATAGTCAGTCATCAATGATTAAATGCTCTGACGTTGAACGTTCCAAGCGCCACTTGTAATTAAACGGTTAACGTATTTTACTCGAGAAATTTAAAATAGAATCTATCAACAGTTTGAAAGGTAAATGACGGTAGACTATTTGCATAAAGTCGTAACCGCTAAAGATGGAGAAAAAAAGTACGGTATAAAAATGTTGATTTTCCCCGTATAAAGTCAATCGTGCGCTTCACTCGCCGTAGACATCGGGTTAAAGACACATTTCATCGTGATATTCTTGTAATAAAATTGTAAGTTTGAATGAATCTGGATCGAATATTCGTAAAAGTTTTTAAAAAATTGTATTTTTTAGTTCGGCAAAAGTTTAAAGATTTTATTAAACGCTTAAGTTAATATTCATCGAGCACTCTTGCAATTTCTTTTATTTACAACCGCATATAGGGTACTAGTTTGGCATTATAACTCTCTTCTTATGATGTTTATTTGAAATTCACTTACTGTGTTTTTATTTTCAAAAACGTTTTGAAATTTTTTATACAATTTTGAAAATCATTTTATTTTTATTTAAAAAATTTAAAAGAGATTAATTTTAGAAGAGTTTTAAAAGGTTTTTAAAACGCTGGTTACCATGGCCCCTGGCAGGACTCTCTGTATTCCCCCACTGTCTCTAGAAACCTCAGTAAGATCGGTCATGAATCATGATGGTACATCAAAAACTAACACCTGTGACATCTATTCAAAAAAAAAAAAAAAAAATTTAAAGAAAATTACTGCATCTTATACGTTACCATGGCAACTTTTTTAATTTTGTCAAATACGATTTTTTACTGTCGGATTTAAAACGTTAAAATTTGTTTACAATGTTATACGTAAACAAAGTTTGCAAATTTTATTTTTACCGGTATTTTTGAAATATTTCATCATATACAGTATTTGCAAAGTAGTAACGTAATTATTCGCGGGATTAATGTAAATCCGAGGTAAACTAGCAAGTTTATAGAGCTTTTATTTGCTGTTGTTGAGTTCAATTTACTAGAATTAATTCGAATGACTAATTATATTTTATGGAAATTTTTTGGTGGCTTAAAAAAAATTAATTGAATTTATTATTATCTATTTACTGTATTTTTAAAAGACTATATTTAAGGTGTCGTTATTTCACACTTCTATTTATAACCTTATTTTTTCTACATCGTTTTCTTTTCGTTTGACCATTAATAGGTGAATGATGAATGCGTACTGAGGGAGTTGCAGTGTATAGGGCGCGTGGGGAGAAGCAATGGGTTGGGTCGGGAGAAACACAAGAGCATTGAAAAAGAGTGAATACTTTCATAACCCGACGCATTTGCAGACTTTTAGCATTTGCTGTGATAAAGTATCTCGCGATATTTCAACATATTCGCGCGAGCGTCAATCGATTTTTTTGTTTTCTCATTTCATGCAATATGTAAGAATAAAATCAGGGTGTTTTTTTTTTACCCCTCTCACCTCCTTTTCTTTGGGGATGCGTATATTAAGAAGAGACTATTAGCGAATGTCAATATTATGGAACACATTGAACGATAGCTTTTTATATCGTTGAAAATATGATTTATCGAAAACAGTAGGTAAGCACGTACAGTATGCACAGTAGTTGCGTCGGGAACGAATGACGAAGCTGTTTTATTACAAAAAATCATTCGAGCTAAAACATGATTTTTTATATTACGTTATTTAGTTTGAAAAAAAAAAAAAGAAATAACATCGGATTTGTAATAATATTAATCTGAAAAGAAGCGTGCGAAATCTTATTTATTAATTTGATTGACGTTGTATTATTGCAGCGTAAAAGAGGAAAGAAAGAATAAACGAGAAGATTTTTTATTTATGGGGAATTTTAATCATTGCTTTTGTTTTAATCTCGTAGCTAATGATCCAAAGAGAGTGAGAGAGAAAGTGGGATGGAGCTAAATAATTGCTTTTCTTGTTGTCGGTGACATTTTTATCTTCAAACTTGTGCAATTGTCGTTTCCATTTAATTAATTTCGATCGATGAGCTACTTTTTTTTTTATTTTATTTTATCACCTCGTAAATGTTATTACGGTATGTGCACAACTCGTTCGAATTCTGGGCCACAAAAATATTAGTTTCGGGTTAACAAACCGTTGATATTACTTTGAGGCGGCTGACGTTTGAAGGGGTTGAGGGAAATGATGAGGCAATCGAAATGCTGTTACAAAATGACCCGCTCATATGTGCGTAGCGTTTTTAAGAAAAGATTCAATAACGCTTAATTAACTTTTAACAGTTACTTCTTCACTCTTTCAGTTAAAAGTTTTTGGTTTATTAGAATAATTTCATTTTCAGTTAAAATCAGTGTAATACCGTAAATTATATTTTACTGTACATTATTTGTATTTGAAGGATGTAGTCTTAAGAAGAAAAAAATGGCATTGTTCCTGCGAGTGTTACTTTTCTACAATTTATCAAGTTTAAATTAAAGCTATTTGTATTATTCGCTATCAATAGAATACCTGAGCTAGTTTGTTTAGGATAAGGGGACGCAAAAACCAATTAACTTAAAATTGAATTTATCAACTTCAGGTATAAACGATTGCATCGCTATTTTTTAAAAGACTGCCTTGCGTAATTACAAATGTTTTTCTTCTTTCATTCGGCTATTGCACTACATTCGATTTTGTAAAAGTTAATTAGTTTCACAAACTGACTTTGTGTTCAAGTAAAAATATCTGAAATGGTCGTTAATATTGAAAAATATAAAAATTTTAATTTTTACGGGGAGGGGTTTATTGTAGCTCAACTTCTTGATAGTTATGATCATATATTAAGTTTTAGATATGTTTGAGTCTAGCGTTTAGATCTCGAAGTACTTTTAATTAAAATTTATATAGGTCTACAATAATTTTTTTGTTTGTTTTGAAGAGTGAAAGGTGAAAATTAGTTTGACCAAAATTAATCATGACAAAAATAACTTTGCATTATTTTTAGAGAAATTGGAGAGTTTGCGGTTGTGGTGACTAGCACCATAAGGTGGAAGATAAGCCAGCATCATACGGTAATAGTTTTGCTCATATTTAACGCGCTGTACGTGGTGACCGTATAGTGACATCAACACACTTGGCGGATAATAATAATAATAATAAAAAAAAATAAGGCGATAACTTGACCGTAAATCAAAAAGTTAGAGTATTTTTGAATACATTAACGTTATTTTTCAGTAATAATCGTTGTAGTTTTTCTGACAGTAAATTATTTTCTAAAGAAGTTTCACATAAACTTTTAATACTGTACTTCAACTTGAACAATAAACTATTCCTGGAACAGTTTTAATCATCTTCTATTGTTGCCGTCAAAAGTGATTATAAAAATAATAAAGGGTGCGGTAAGTTAAAGCCGAAGGAGGATGTTTTGAACACAGAATAGAATTTGTTTTTTTTTAAAAAAAAAAAAAAAAGATTATTAGGCTATACGAGTAGTAAAGTTTTTTCATGCGGCTTTTGAAATACAGTATTCAAAATTGTTAAGTGAATCAGTGTACGGTGCTAATTCGGTTGAGTTCGCTCTTTCCCGTACAATATTATGCAGAATGAAATGCCCGATGGCGGTTACATATAGTACGTGTAGGAGATATTGATTGGAGGGTTATTTTTAGTTAAGCGCGCAACTTGTTATTACATAACTATACATTATGATCTCGTTAATTATCTTTCATTTAATTAAACATTATTGATGATAGTTTATAACTTAACACGACATTTTTTGCGCGGGGGTTTTTTTTTTTATAAATTAATTTTTAGCGAGTGTTGGGGGTTTTATCTAATTACTAAAGACGCTTATAGAAAGTGAATGATGCACATTAAAAGTACAGCGGGTGTTGAGTATGTGTGTGCACCGCATTTAAATATTATTTTTATTATTTATCTTTTGTCTCGAGATTTGTGTGGAATCTTAACGCTACGTCTCTCATTAATAATTATCGTCGCTCTATTTATTCGGTGAATAATTAACTTTATTGCGCTATATTGACATGAAAACGTCGGGACGTATTTATATCGTGACAAAACTCATCTGGAAATTAAATTCATTTTTATTATTTATTTATTTATTTTTTACTTTGCTTTTGAAGATGGAATTTAAACGATGTATATCAAAGCAAAACTATTCAGGTTTTTCATGTGGGGGAAAAAAAAATATATAAAAATCTAATATTTCTTTTGTGTTGTCAACTTTTATTTATTTTCCGTCTCTGAACGTTTGACGTAGATAGTCCTATTTAGCTTGAAAATGGAATTTTTTATATATTTTTTCTATATAGTGGTATAACGGGTATATATTTATATAAAAAAAAATAATAATTGAATTTGTTTTACCGGTTTGTCTTGATAAAGATTTTTTATTTTTTTATTTTTGAAGATGATGTATAGATCGAAATATTTTCGCTCGATTGAAAATTGTTGCAAACCTTTCTCGAAATCTTAAGTCTGTGGTAATTAACTTTTAGTAGTGATAGCGGCTCTATTATTTGAAAAACTTAGAAAAATATTTTCTAGATTTTAATTTTGATCACGTTTCTTCATAAACTATTTCGAAAACTTTAATATTCTACGCGCCGCAACTTAATGATTTGGTGCGTCAAAAGCTTTCAAATCGTTAATTTCTTTTACTCTTGCCGTGAAAAATTATTGCGGAATATTTTGTATGCGGAAAGTGATGGTTTTGTCAATGTCATGCTACTATCAGAGTAATGCTGCAGTCTTTGAAAAGCTTAATTTTTCTGGTATTTTAATTTATTAAAAGCTTAAACTTAAAAGAATCTTTTTTTTTTAACGTTGATTTTTTTAATTCTTAGATATTCATCTAGTATATACAGTATTACTTTATTTTCCTTAGATATTCATATAATGTTTGTACTGGTACCGGTAGTTGTGTATTTAAATACAGTATTACTTTATTTTCCTACATAATAATTAGGTTTTGCATTTGCGTGGTTCTAATCAAATTTTTTATTTTTTTTTTATTTTATCAGGTACCGGTATTCAAGAGTTTGCGGTTAAGGATTTTTCATAACTTATGATTTTCCGCCACATTTCGTGAAGTGTCTTCCGGGAGATAAGCAGTCTTATATCACGTAAGTTAGCAAAATCGTTTTTATTTTTAAGATAAGAATAACGAGAGCCAAACTCGAACCCAACTGGAGTTTTTTCGACCAAGTTGTTCTTAGATTTTTGAGTGGGGCTACTCCTTAAATACGTTATTTTCAATCTTTAATAGCGAAAAAATAACGTTAAATTTTTAAGCAAAACAGTTAAAAACAGACAAAAATTCCCTGTAGCGCAAACTTTTGAGTATTTTGATAGTTTGATCGGGTGTACATGAGATAAAAGTTTAACTACGCAAATGTATTTTTGTTTTCTCAGTTCAGTAATTACCGTACTACTGTTTTCTTTTATTTTAGTTTGCTTAAATGATTAATAATTATTAACTAAAGTTTATTAATTTAATAAATAAATGCTTAATGATTGTTTTGCTGAAATTAAAAAGTTTGAAAGTCACTTTAGATTTTTTTTTTATCCTGGCAAACATATTTTCATGTATTTGTAGTTTACTCAAATTAGCTAATGAATGCGTTTACATTTTTATTACGTTGTGCTAGTTGTCTAGGCAAAGTAAACACATGTTAGTTTCATTTAAAACTTGTGAACAGGTGTATCATCCATCATTATTTCGCGTTAAGTAGTGCAATACACTTCCAGGATTCGATAAACCTTAACAAACACGCCACACACCGTCATAATTATTATCTTATAGAAGGTAAGGAATTCTTTTGAAATTTGATTTTTTTAATATATAATTGAAAGACTCGCAGAAATTATTATGTAAGTTCATTTTTACTACTGTAATTTTGGCAAACTAAGAAAAAAAAAACTTACGTTTAAGAGCTTATATTTCAACTTAAGTTGAATTTGTTTTTCCCACTTATTTTTCATGTGTTGACATGTAAATGAGCATATAAAATTTCTAAACAGCAGGGTGAACATGTAAATTTTGGAGCTGTATCGTTTTTTCATCAAATGGGGTTAAAACTCTTTTAAGGGCTCTTATAAATGCAGTAAAAATTTCTAATTATTGCGCAGATGGTTTTACTAATATAAATCAAAATAGAACTGCAAAAATAAATTGAATTTAGCTTTAAATTTTAATAATTTTCCGTGGGCCGCCGGTTAATTACCTTGACTAAAAAAGTAACACGATTTGTTAAATAAAATTAAAGCTGGAGTTTCATAAATTTTGCGCCAATCGATAGAGATAATTTTTTAATCTATAAAGTACACTCTTTAACTCAAAAAGTGAAATTGATTATTGTTGCAACCAACCTCTTCAATATTATTACAAATTTTGGTGATTTTTTTTTTTTAATAAAAAAATTTGTTTTGGCAGCGATTAATCGGCCGAAAACGAATTTAACTATGATTAATTTTTGTCGTTAAGTATTAACGCAGTCATTCATTATTTAAATTTAATAAAGCGTCACGATGGAAGCGATTGGCGCATTAGTTATTGATGGATTGCTTTTAAACTCTTTTCGGAAATTAAAAGGTAGTTTTTACACCATTAGTGGTAATGATAACGGGATTTTGCTTATGATTGGTGTCGTAAAATGCGACGTTTTTCGTGTGTTATTTCATCAAGTGCACGCGTTGTGAAATATCGTACTAACTATTTTTAATTTTTTTTTTGCATTTTTTTTTTTTTTTATATGTTATTTTATCCGAGTAATGGGATTACCGCTGTTGACAACGCGTCGTTATTATTTTTTTTTTTTTTAAAGTGATGTGTACAGTATATGTATTTCGAAGCACGCATAATATTTCTAAAAATAGCGCCAAGATTCGGTTTTACATTTCGCACGTATAGTACTTAAGTGGAACATTTACTAGCGATAATCGCGAGTTAGCGCAGCATCGAACAGGTGGGTACGGTATTTTCATCCGCCGCCCATCGCCCGAGCCGTTTTCCCCCTCGGCCTCCTGCAGCCACTCTCGTTGTGGAGAAATTCAAGTGTTAATTTATCGCCAATGACATCACTCGGGAGGTAAAATGATAGATGATGTTCCACTTTATTTTTATTGACTGTGGGCACATCCGGTGTTGGCCATTAAATTTGTATCCCAGACGATTACGTAGACGGCGTTTAAGAAGTTGAAATGATAGTTTGAAAGGCGAGAGAGGGCATTGGCGTCTTAATGCTATCGATTAGTAGCTGAGGCAGAGGAAACTTAATTCGAAGTTCAGAAAATTGCAAATGAAAGTAATTTATAGCCTGCGTTTATTTTAAATAAAATACAATATTGTAATGTTCCCATAAGTGCGCGATTGTTTTTTTTTTATACTCTTTTATTTTTTGTGCATTAGTATTATTATCTGTGGGAAATCAGTTACTGGCAGCGGCGGGAATAGCTGCAAGATGATGTTGAGACATTCCGAATAATACAGAATCTGTTTGTATAATTGACAGCATGTATTGCAAATACATGAGCTGTAATATACGTGTATGGTACATTTTAAACGCTAACAGGATCGACGCTAAATAAGCGTAAATTATCCTTTGGCTGTACTGTACGTGTGTTCTAATTAATTATTAAAACAAAGCACACATTGCGTAAAAATTAGCCGACAGAAACGTAAGTTTGTTAGGAAATAAACCTTTGACCCCATAAATCACGTGACTTTTCTACTGTATGAAAGCAACGGCAGTGAAAGCACGACGCGTCTAATAAGGTTACGACAACATCGGTTATAGCAATTTTGCGAGACAAAAATCCTTCTTTAACATCTCTTCGTTAACGCTAGTGACTGCATGTGACCTCGCGATTAAGTTCAAAGTTCGCTCCACAGTGTATTGTACAGAACATGTAGTATTAGAATTGTAGCTCATGGCAAAATGACGCCTACAGAATTGCAATAGGTGAGCAGCGGTGAGAGATTTAAACTACAGCAGAATAATGCATTTTTTTTTTTTTTTGTTTTTGAAAAACGCTCTACTGCATTATTAAAGTAAAGCCCAATGTTAATTATTTATCTTGTAACTTAATCTCAAGTTTTTATTTGCGCAGGCAATTTATTCATATTTAGTTTGAACTAATTAGTTGTTGAAACGATACTTCATTTTTGTTTACTTACATTGTTTAATGATTATTGTGACGGCGAGATACTTCGTGTTAGACCGTTTATTTAATTAGTGCATATGGAGATACTCTATAGGCGGATCAAGATTAGATTTTTGAACTGTGTCGGCTTTTAATACTAGTACTGTACATGTATTGAATCGACTTTTCCGCATACTTACAGTAATTAAAGTGAAACTGGTTGCCTTTTTTTTTTTATTTATTTTTTTGATAAACTTTATTTTAAATATTTTAGGTTATGTTAAAGAGTACATGGGACGAAATGAAAATATAGATAAATAATATAAATGAGAATCAATAAAAATTCATCGAAATTGTATACGGTATTATGCATTTTGGATGTTTATAGCTTGCGGTAGTAGTAATTAAACATCTGCCGTTATTCTACTCCTACGGTAAAGTTTGTTGTCCCTGCGGATACCAGCTTTTTATTTCATGATTATTGCATTAAAAGGTAATATTTATTAAAATGACATTTATTTACAGTAGATCTATTATTATTCAAGTAGGGATATAGGGACGGGAGGGAGGAAGGAATTTAAGAAAATAATATCATTAAGCCGCTATGTTTTTATTTATTTTTATATACCGGTACATCTCAAGTTTTACGAGCATATCATATTTATTAATCTACTTTCATTTTAATTTCAAAGTTAGTGAGTAGGTAGAATAACGATTAACTGTAATCAAATACGTTAGCTCTTCGCGATGCTGGTTATTTAATAAAATTATTCTATATTTTTCGGTGAAAACGAGCCTTCCAGTTGGATGCACGAAGTGAATCGATTGGTATTTCAAATAGTTATCGATTTTTTTTTATTGATCTGTTGTTTCCTCATTTTCACTTCAAAATTAGCGATGGTAGAATGAAATCGTTTTAAACGGCATTACAGTTAACTTATAAAATTTTAATTGACAAGAGCTAGTTGAAGAGCTGTAATTGACAAGTTACTGTTGTTTAAAGTTCAAACATTTACGAAATTGCGTTTATTTTTATTCTATACTACAGTATTGTTGTAACCTTTATTATACGGGTAAACTTTTTTTTTTTTCTATAAAAAAGAAGAAAAGTTTTAAACAACTAATTAATTTTAGATCGATTGTTGTAACAAGTACGCATTATATCAAACCGTTAGATTGATCGGGTCGATATTCGGTAATGCGCATTGTACGAGTACAATATTACAAATATTTGCAAGTGCGTCCAAAATATTTGCTCATTTTTTATTATTATACCCTTCAATGGCTATTGTTAATAAAACTGCGCTCATCAAAGCGCCGAACAAATGCACAAGTCGCACAATAGTTCGGTAAGTAAATATAGCGTTGGTTTTCTCTCTTTTTTTAAAAAAAGAAAAAAAGACTTAGATCTTAGTATTAACCGACTATGAGTTTAACCCTAAAAAATTGTACATCGGAACTAGATATTGATGAAATAAAAGAAGTTTCCTGGATACGGGAGCAAAAACCCGACCGCACGGAGTTCTATTTACGAATAAGAAATAAACCGAGCGTAATGTTTCGCTGTCACTTCCATTCAGCTATTTCCATAATTTGCGTTCGTATTTCATGGCAAATCCGGAACTCGTTGCAGAAAGATCTTAAAACATATTTATAAGCAAATGAGTATATCATTACTATTTGAAATTTAAAGAAGCTTAATTTTTTAAAAGGGAATTGCCAAAATTTTTTTTGGAGTAGAATTTGGAAGACATAGGGACGCAAGTTATTTTAAAAAAAAATAATAATAACAGATCGAAACGATCATATTACGGTGCCGCAAGAGTGGAAATTCAATATTTGTTAACTATTCGTATATTTAAAGTTTCAAATATACAGTAATGCGACTCACTCATGCACTAAACGGTAGGGGGGGGGGAGAGAAATATAAAAGAAGAGCGTGCCTACTTTTAGTCTTGTAGTGCAGCTAAGCAATTTAATTAATTTTGAAATATTTCTTTAATTTTGCTTATTAATGTTTATCAGTAGGTACCGCAATTTTAGCTAAGAAAATGGTTACACAAACTATGTTTGACATTCTTAATATTCGGTGAGCGGAAATTGTACGCACTTCAATGTAATTTGTACATTATTTAATAGTTATTTAATTGGCTTTTTATTTACGGTACGTTAATAGTTTCCTTAATTACGGCTAGACGCCACTTTTTATTGCCAACGCTTGTTAGTAATTTTAGTTACCGTAGTACTAAATACTGCATAGAGAAAATAACGTTCTGACGTTTTGTGTTAGCAAAAACCAGTCGTTTTGTATTTAATCATTGTATTTGTGCGAGGTTCGTTATTGCATTCGAAACCCGAAATCAAACTAGATCACTAGGTAGAAACGAAATAGCCGAGTGTAGAACCTTTAAAGGTTGAGTGACAGCTTTATTAGATTGGAAACTCTCCCTTCCGTTGTTGTTGTTTGGAAATGACATGTTTTGACAGTTCGGGTATCAAACAAAGATACAATCTCTACCTGAAGCGCGTTGCAGGTTAAAATCAAATTCTGTTGATAACTTTAGCTTATGCACATCGTTCTCACTGTTATTGTTTTCGACTCGCTCGTTTGATAGAGGGGAAATGTCCATTTCTTATAAATTTAATACGTATCTTTAAACTAAGCCCGTAAATTCAGCATTTTCTCAAGCAAATGACACCTAATGTCCGACTCAGGTGTGCCGTACCATGTTCAACACAACCTTTTTTAACGCTTTATGGATAGTCGGTTTTGAGAATCGAAAAAACGGTAGGGTATCAAGTTCAGTATAAGGAATTGATTTTTGTGTGTGTGTGTTGGAAAAGTCGCATTTATTTCAGCTTATTATAGATCTTATTCTGGGTTTAAGTAGTAGCCACTTGAAACTCTGTCACTCGAGTTTGAAGGAGCTTTTTTTTAACCTCTTAACCCTTGCTTGTGTAGAATACTGTACCGGCGAGTCAAGGTCATCTACTATACTGTACATAGTATTTTTTTTTAATAAAAAAAAAAAAGCTTTGAAAAAGAAGTGGAGTCAGTGGACGATACGGTGTTAAGAGATTGGATTGAGCACAGTTGTATTTTGAGTACAGTAAATCCTGATTGAAAGCTTTGGTGGCAACAAAGAGGTTTTTATCAAATGAGATTGAATTTTCACAAACAAGATTTTGTTGAAGCGACTTTTTTGGAATAAGATCAAAATTTAAAAAAGTTTTAAAGATGGGTTTTTTTTTAAATTTAAAAACGCGTCTTGAAAAGCAAACAAACATAAATTTAGTAACATCTGTATAACGAACTGAGATCAGAATATAAAACGAAATTTAAATAAAAGTAACCTTTTAGTGGTAACCAAAAATTGGTTACCAGTCGAAAAAAATTATACCAGTCGATGTTTGGGAATTGGATGTTCTTTGATTAATTTGTTTTCAAATTAATCAAAGTCGAATAAGAAAAAGAAAATTCTTATTGCTGCTAAGTACCGCAATTTCTCTCAATTCGAAAGTGGAGTTTTGGGATTAGGCCAAAATCATTTACTGTATAATAGAATTAATTTTGATGACATACAACATCAAAACAAATCTAAATTAATTTTATGATTTTATGCAGATATTGATTGAATAACCATGGGGGGGGGGGCGGTTTATGGCTGTTTTTGGTAGAATTTATATGAGTTATCTAATATTTACACAGGGAGTTGATTTTGTATGAAATAATTTTTCTTAATAGAATGATAAAAAAAATTATTTTCATTATAAACTTAATAATTAAATTTACGTTGAAAGCTAATATTTTATTAATAAATCGATTATCGATTATGTCTGCTCACACGCTCTTGACTGAGTTGATTATACACTCGAAGTATGACGCTCATTATCATAAATTAAAATAAGAAAGAAATGTCATGCGCTCATGCATTTGCACATTTTGTTTTGAAATGTGCAGCACTGTAGGCTACTGTACTTGAATTGTATTTTCATGTTTTACAGTGTGTTTTTCAAACTTTGACATCATCTAAATTTTTATTAAGTCTTAATTGCTTACGCTTTCTTAATTCAATTGGAATAAAGCTCATTAACATTTAAAGTTCAAGTGTTGGGAAAACAGGTGATGAATGGGAATTAATAAAAATAAATAGTTGATGTGTAAATGAAATGTTGCGACGCCGCAGCCTATCTACTTTGAAAGGCGAAAAACATGTACACAGTATTAGCCGATTTGACAAAATTGATGACGGCAAGTACTGTAGTGCAGATCCTAAGAGTTGAGGACAGTGGTCTTATTTGCTTCAAGCGATAAAAGTGACTGACCACCAAACCAAGTCTACCGTTTAAATGCGCGCCATAATGGATAGTGACAACGTTGAAAGCTAATTATGATTGTGAAATATTCTTCAGGCTATTTCTGTTAATGTTTTCGTTTTCTATAAATCACGTTGGAAAAGCATCATTTTGTTAAGTCAACGATGAAGATATTGAATAAAGGGCGTTTGTAGCGTTTGCAAGGAGCCGTTTGAATGGTTAAAATTGAAGGTTAAACACTTTAACCTTTAAAAAGAATTTTAATGAGTTGCTTATTTGCATTATCTGGACTCTGTAAAGTGGCGCATTTGCGCTGTTAACAAAGCCGCTGCTTTCAATCTCAACAATAATTCGTGGTGCTCAGCCTGTTGCCTTGCCTAAGAACAAAAAATAAAGGGGCGAAAACACACTTATTAAATATTATGATTATACAGTACAGTATACTCAAGCGAATAATTCTTGCGAAAAGTTCTTCAAAAGTGCTTTACATTTTCTAATCTCGAACAATGTCATGTAATTTGTCGTCTTTTCTTGGCAGCGGCGGCTTTGCAGCCTTTTACCATCGCTCCTGCTTCTGTTTTATTTGCTCCGAATGCTAAGCAAAATTTAAAATTGTTTAAAAAAAAAAACCAAAACAAGGATTTAACAGTAAGTCTACTTTAATTTACTTGCTTGAGTCTTTTTGAAGTTCAACACTACATTGTACTACTAGATTCTGCAAGGCGCGCTTTGTCAGCCACTTTTTTTTTTTTTTTTTTTGGTAAGAAATATTTAATTTTTTTGTGTTTTAAAAAGACTTTTATGAGTGTTTACAAGCATAAAAAGTGGATTTTAAAAAAATGTTTTTATGCGATTCATTTTTTTTTTACTAATATTATTTTGTTTATATTTTATTCAAAAGAAAATTTACTGGTAGTGCGGCGACGGTATCTTCGATAATTACGGAGTACAATGTTATCCATTTGGCGTCTTAGTTTTTGAAAACTTATCTAAAACATAAATTTAGTATAAAAAAAAGAAATAAACACTACTTGCTACTTAATGACCGAAATTGTAATAAATTATTAAATTGTAGGTTATTTATTTTTTTTTTTTTGAATTTTTCAGAGTTTAAAGCGAAGGATGTGAAGAACAAATAGTCGGTCAACTTCTGATGGTTTAAAAGAAGCATCGCAGCTATACTTTTTAATGAAACTTTAAAAGATTTGAAACATGTCGTTCGATCCGAGTAACCTGATTCGAGGTTGCTCCTTCTTCAACTCCACCGAATATAACAGTTGCTTCGAAGGATTCGAATATGGAAACGGAAGCGGCGGTGGAGATATTCCTCATTGGAGTCCTCCCACTGACAGCGGGTTATTTGACGGAGGAGGAGGTGTTGGAGAAGATGAGTTACTGTTCCGTTCCGTACTTCCTGTTGACGACTTTGACGGAAACATTTCAGCATCTTCCAGCTTGCCATTGTACATTCGAGTGAACGTGACAATTTTCGGGGTGGTGATTCTGGTAGTGGGAGTGGTGGGCAACCTATTGGTGCCGATCGTGGTGTGGAGGAACAGAGACATGAGAAACTCGACCAACTTTTTTCTAGTCAACTTGAGCATCGCCGATTTGCTCGTGCTCATGGTGTGCATGCCGACCGTGCTCGTGGAAATCCACTCCAGACAGGAAGTGTGGGTGATGGGAGAATTTATGTGTAAGTACAAGTTAACCTTTTGATTTATTCCATTTTATTTTATTTTTTGAAGTTGGCAGAAAAATATTGTTCGCGATTTATTTGAAGTATTTTTCTAGTTTAATACGACGGTGGTTGGTTGGTTTGTTTGTTTGTTTGTTGGCGTCTACTTCGTTTCTTTTTTTCTCTCCGACGCACAACGATCATAACGTGTCACGCGAGATGTTTCTCTCTGCTGCCAGGGAGAAATAAATTTTGAAATTAGTTAAAGGAATGGAATATAAAAGCAGAAAACTTTTTGAAGGAAGAATTATTATTGAATTTTACATTGGAAAATTTTTATTTAATATTACCGCGTTTATCGAAGCGTAAACGAATGCGCGTCTAACGTCATATTTCTATTTGGGAATTTTGTCTAGTTATCAGACATACCGTTTATTCTTATTTCTACAGTATACCCGGCGTATCGATCGTAAGTGTACAAGCGCAAAAGAAACGTTGGAATTGTGTAATTTTGAATTTTGACCTTTTATAAGTCTTGATTTATTTTCGTCAACAAAATATTTTGTAATTTATTTTATTCCTTTTGCTTAGCAACTACTCGGGAGTATAATTTTAAATTTTTTTTTTTTTTTTTTTTGAAAAAAGTAGACAAAATTGATTTGTTCGAAGGCAGCTAGGTTAATTATATTGTATCGCAACATCATTTTGAAATCTAAAACCGAATTCTTTGGTTTCAATTTTTGAAGATATTTTTATTTACATTATCTATATCGTAAAAGCTTTCTTTATATTATTTTTAGACAATTTTATATTAAGTTGCAGACAATTTTTTTTAAATGACCACGAAATGTTGAAATGAATTTTTTGAATATTTGTGAAATTCAATATTGGATATTACATTTTATTTGTTATTTCGGTGATTTATTTATTTGTTTTTTAAATAATTTTTGGAATGCAGCGTTAGTTACAGAAAGAACGTGAATTCTTAAAGCACTTTATTTTTGAGCTCGAGTGAAGTTAGTAAACGCATCCGCAATATCATTAAAAATGTATTCGTTACCTACATTAAATCAAGTAGCGTGGGTTACGACTTGAAAGTCTATCGCAAGTTTTAATAAATACAGATTTTTTTTTTCCTCTTCCAAAACATATTTTAAGCTTATATAATAGAATAGCTTTATTTGGTTTACTAATGGAATTTTCTCGGATACACTGTATTTTGGTCTACCGCAATTTCCGACGCAATGTTTTTTTTTTTTTTAGTATTAGAAAGTTGGGTTAACATTTAATTTCTAGGAAATTGTAATTACGAAGTTGCATTAATGATTTTGATTTATTTTAATAAAATTATTTTTGTTGATTAAGTCAATTGATGCGGTTTTCAAAGAGCAATCGACTTAATCTACTTTAACATTTCACCATTCTTTACTCGCGTAGATAGTGGGGTAAAAAAAAAATTTTGTTAAATGTTTTCCGGAAAAAAAATAAAAATAATAATAATACTAAATAGATTTGTCTGGTTTTGAAGTAACGCTCAAAGAAAAACAACTGTATCTGTCAAAGAAATTTACAATGGATATATTATAGTTAAGTTCACTTAATTTGCATTACAAGAAGATACTTTAAGCACTTAACGGGACCTCACTTTTTGCTAATCTTATAACAGTATAAATTATATATACTGTATATATATTATTAAAAAAAAAATAATAATAATAATTTCTTTTTGTAAGAGTATTTTGTTAAACAAGATTTGAAACGGATTTCGTAACAAATTTTGTCGCTTTTCTAAGGAAACGGCAATTATGTAGACGATATTCAACGAATTGCTTTGTTGTGAATATAAATTTAAAGCTTAATTTTTGAGTTTGAGAACTTTTACTTAGCTTAATATGATAATTTTTTGCCACGATTTTCCTATCGTTTCTAATTTTAGCAGTATATTTTTTTTTTGTTGTATGTTATTGTTAGTAAAAAATAATTCCCGAGTCGTGTAGAATAATCATTTTTATTTTGAATCCATAGAGCGTTTGGAGCAAGTGCTATTGTGATTTAGAATCAACATTGTTTCTAATTATTTATGAAAAGGTGAATTTCTGATTACGTTATCTCCGTGCATAGTCATTTGTATTAAAATCAGGCGTTGGCGACACATTTTTGATTTCCGGAAGTTACCCAATCGACGAAGTAACAAACTTTTTTGCAAAATCGATTTTTTTTTTTCACCCAACTTTTCCTTTTTTGAGATTTACTTCCGATCGCGCTTGTTATTCAAATTTGTGTTTTCTTTTTCTCCGAAAACATATTTGGGCTATCGATTCTAGTTATCGCTTCTTAAGAATTAAAAGAAAGAAAAAAAAAATTTTCCTCAATCCCCATGGCTTACTATATTTCGGTTAGTCGGGAAAATTATCCTAAGAAACAGAGATAATATTTTTATCTTTAGTTTTTCACGCGTTTTCTTTTTCTTTTTTATTATTATATTGCTCATCGTAAATATAGGCGAGAAAACAGTAGCTGTGGTAATCGATATTTGAATGCTAACCGAATAAAAAAAAAAAAAAATTTTGTGTTGAACGGAGCGTGAAACAATATCAAATTGTAAAGCTGACGTCACACCGCATAAAAATTGCCGACAAATTAGCCAAATTCGTTGCCAAAATAAAATGGAACATATTTTTCTCAAGGCACTAATTAATGTACGCAACATAACGGCTTTTTTTTTTTTTATGTGTTAACGTTTTTTTTTTGTCACCCTTCTTTATCAATACGCGTACTACTCGTATATGTAGACAACAAAAATGTCAAAATTTCCAAGTCGCGCGAGCCTAATTTCGGTAGAACTTTTTGTAATATTAAATTATTTTCTACTTTTTTTGTTTAGACTTTATTATGCTAAATTATTAATTTTTTTTTTTAGGAAACAATTTAATAAATTTTGAATTATCTAAAAGTTCTATTTAAAATGTAATTGGGATAAACTACGATTTTGCGGTTGCAATTAAACCAGTTAACCGAGACTGATGCACTTTCGCTTTATAATAAAACGCTTACGGAAGTAGTTTTTCTTTCTTCACTTTTAATAAATAAAATGTTTGGTGACATCCCCAGGGATCGGCGAGAAGGTTACGCGGAGTCGTACTATAAATCTTTATGCAAATAGTCACAGGTATTGGTATTTTATTGTGGTTTCTTATTTTTTTTTTTTTAAATCAGTGACTGTAAGCAATGTTGTTGGTATATTAAAATGCTCATATGTAACGGTGCTTTAGTTGCGGTATCTATGGTAGAATGTTTTAAAAGCGTATTCGCAACATCGGGCGACATTTTTGTAAACACTTGCAAAATATTTTCCATATCATTGAGCATCAATATTCCAGCATTTCCATAAGCAACGATAACACAAATGTTTATATACTCGTATATAAAAAAAATCTTGTCTGACAGCATTTTTAGCCAGAATTCTTTTGAATTTTTCTTCTTTTCCTTTTTTTTTTATGTTTATTTAAGAAAGCTGGGAATTTTATTTTTGTCATTCGCAACGCTTTGTTGTGAAAACCTTGAGGGTTGCCAGGGACATTATAGTATGTTCTTTCTGTGATATTTTGAGGATGATTTAAATTATGAAAAAGAAGAACGACGTTAAAATCATGCAATTTTTTTATGCAATTATTTACACATTTTGACTTATTTTTCAACTTTTAAAATAAAATATTTTACAGTATGTAAGATGTCAAATATAACGCGTTTAGAATAAGGCTACTGTTTTTATTCAATTTTTAAAAGCAATTTTTTAAACTTTGTTTAAGTCATGCAAATTTAATTCGGGAAACATACTTATTTAATCTGTTCTTCTTTTATTTTTATATTTTTTTAAAAAAAAAGAAATTGGTACCGGTATTTAATGAATTTGTTTTTCGGCTGCGTGCATTTAAAACGATAACCATCTACAGTTTATTAAAATTGATTTTCCGTACGAGGGAGAACAGTCAGTACTAATAAATAAAAAAGCAGTTAGATTAATGGGAAGATATTTTGTCCGGCGGAAAAGATGCTCGTTTCAGCAAAAATTTTATATTAGTTTCGAGATTTAGTACCTTTAACCTAAACTGGTACTAGTCTACCGTACTTTTTTATTCGATTATTGTAACCTACATTAATATTTTTCTTCGCAGAATTAAACATTTATCATTCAACTACGTTGGCCTACCGTAGGCACACTGCTTTCTTTTTCTTTTTTGATAAAGAATTATTATTACATATTTATATTCGTAAATTATTTCTTTTCGCATTTATAGAATAGTTTTGTTACCGGTATTATTATTTTTATTTTTTTTATAAATTAGTTTTTTTTTTTTTTTAGTATAAGGGTTTGTAAATAAATCCAATAGAGGTGAAAGCAGAAACATTTATTAAATTTAATGGATTTAAGTTATCATCCTATTAATTAAAATGCGCGTTTAGGTTGCTTTATTAAACTAATACATCTACATTTTGAATGGCGTTAATTTTGCTATTTCCTTATACACTCGAATGAAGTGTAACTCTTCAAATAAAAACCAATTTCTTTTCCATTTTATTTTATTTAAGACCAATTATACGGTCTACTACAGTATATTAGCGAACAGCACTTGTACTAGCTCTTTTCCAGTCCATGTTTCAAATCAACCTTTATTATTATTACCACTTGAGATTTTACGTGATTCGAACGATAAACTGGCTATAAACAGCACACGCACCGCATTGTATCGTTAATAATGAGCAACTTAATAGCGTTATGTGTCTGCTATGCACGCTTTTTCATCTTAAGCATAATTATTATCGCAAGAGCTGCCAATTAAATTTCCTCCTAATCCAATTGGGCCTATCATTCTCTTGTCTTTTTTTTTAACTTTTTTTTTTATATAGTTCTTTTTCACTGAATAATCGGCCGTTTTACTTTTTCTTCGAACTAAATTGGATTTAACTGCGAGTGAATCTCATTTTTAATGCCCACGGAATATCGTGCGCGAATTTTTAAGCCTCCGTACGACGTGGTTTAAGCTTCCGTGGATCTGAACTCGTCGCGGAAAGCGATTTGTTAAAATTTAATGCAGTTTCACCGCCTACGTTTTGTAACTCGAAATTTACTTTTCTTTACTATTTTTATCTTTTATAGACTTTATTTATTTATTTTTTTTTTGACTGTTGTCGTTGCGGAGGTGGGGGAAAAGAGGAGGAAAAGCTTCCGGACACTGGGTTCGCTGGCAATAAGTCTGGAGATTACGAGGTTGACGTCGAAGTAACACCTTTAAACATGTACGCGAAACGTAGGACGCGGGCGTTTTTCAATTTACACGTAAATATACGAGTCGCGAAGGGTTGGTTGGTGGTTCGTTCTCTCACCCGCAGCAGTTAGAACTCGAAGCGTCATAAGCGAAACTGACATTAGCGTTGAACGTTATTTTATTCAATTATTCATTGGTGGCGAGGATTTTTCAGCCGCCGAACACGTCTGCGCCTATTTAAATTGGAAGCGATGATACGTAAATTTGAGATCGGATGGGAAAAAAAGAAGAAAAAAAGTTAAATAAAGATTCGCCGGTGTTGAAATGCCATTTTTTTTTACCCGTACCTAAGTCGCAGATAATTTTGCAACATTGTAGGGGGGATATATCGTAGCGCCATCGGGTGAATGATTTACTATATGATACGGAAAATATTCATTACAGCCTCTTTTTTTTCTTCTTTCTAATGTTCGTTTGATCTACGCCAATACTCGAAAGATTAAAAGTCAAGTGAGGATGACAATTGACTTGTTTGTAAAATCTAGTTTCCACGGATACAAAGCCATTTAGTTGTCACGTCTTGCACAGTTTGCGCCCCGATCACTGGTTTGGCTTTGGCGAAGAAAACTTTAATAATTAGAAATTGAAAATGAGTTTTCTTTTATTGTTTTCTGAAAAGGAAAATAAAAGATAATGTTATAAGCGCAGATTGCAGCGTTGGAATGTGCGCGTTCCTTATTAGAATTATTACATTTAAGATATTTTATGGAGGGGGAAAAACATTTTTTAAAATTTACGTACCGGTAATAATTATTATTTGCGTAGTGTTATTGCATTATTATAAATCAATAGAGTTTTCTATTGCATGTACAGTACTTATTTTCTATTTCCTTTTTGTGCATACCGTAATTTTTATTGTCATAAATTATTATTGATGTAAACTAAGTTATTTCTTTCTCCCCCCACCCCCTGTTTCCTTCTTTCATACGAAGAATTAGATAAATGTATTAGCTTTCACTGATTTTTTCTTCTTCTATTTTTAAAGGAAATTGCACTGAATGCACATGTACTACAATGTAAAATGCTTCAATTATTTTTAGTGCCGGTGGTTAAAAAGTAAAAAAAAAAAAAAAAAAAAATTCTTAATTACCGTATAATTAAAAATTAAGAAAAAACATACTGGTATTTGAAGATGAAATTAAAGAAAATACCGTACCCAATCTGAGCATCGTTTTAACAGGGGGTTTTTTTTTATTTTATTTTGTTAATTGCACGAATAAAAAATGAAATTAAGAAAATTTTAAGGCAATAAGACGTAATAACGTTTTTTTTTTTCATTAGTTGCATGGATAAAAAATTAAATCAATGAAAACGATACACAAGAAGCGGTACCCGGTATGCCTAAATAAATAATTATTTGTACTTCGTATCGTTTATTTTTTATTATGGTATATGCATTTAATGTTTATTTGTTTGCCGATATCCATACTTTTTACTGTTAAACAGGTTCCGCATTGTTCAAGTACCATGTGAAACAATGTGCGTGCGATGTTTGTGAATGGTGATCATTTCAAGTACAGTTTGGCGATATAACTTACCAAAATTAGATCTGTCAATAGAGTATTTTTTTTTGCACAAAATGTGGTTTTACTTTTGTACAGTATTTTTATTTTATTCAGCCACTTGCAAGTTTTTGAGAGGATGACTAGGAGGGGAAGTTGGGAGATAATGGATGTTTAAGAGGGAGAAATGATATGGAGAATGGGTGGATTGGTGGGAAGAGATGGTATTCCAAGCATCTGTATCTCACTTCGCGCACATTTCTCTCAGAATTTTGCGATTGCGAGGAATGCGCTTAATTAGAATGTGTAGAAAGAGTTAAGAGTTTTGATTCTATTTTGAATGCTCCGAGTTAGCATAAGAGTACATGTACACTATGAATTCTGGTGAATTGGCATGTTTTCTTTGGAGTAAATGAAGGCCGCTGACCTTTTGGCTTCATTATGAATGGGGTTTGAGCACGTACATCGCGCTGCTGAATACACACACACACACACACACAAAAAAAAGTTTCTTGAGAGAGAGTGGAGCAGAAGTCGAGATTGGGACCGAGCTTGGTTCGGATTAAATTACAGACTGAGCAATATCGAATCGAGTTTTACGGTTGAGAGAAACAACCGAAAACGTTTGTTTTTGTTTACAATACTATGATGGATACCTCGTACCTCTGGTGGAAACAGAAAAGAAATAACTCCCGTATTATTTATAAAAAGACTTTCGACCTTTTTTTTTCTTCTGGTTTCAAACTTTTCTGTTTCATTTAGGTCACAATTATTTATTATTCGTCGTTTTGATGAAGAAAGAGGAGGCTTTCATAACTTTTTTTTTAATGAAAGCGAAGGTGTTCAATTTTTTGTATTTCTTTGAGAAAAATTCGAATAGCAAATCTAAAAGGTTCTCTAACAATAGAAAGGATTTTTAACACAACTTTTGGATTTAAATTTTGAGCTAACTTTTTACTGCTGTACAAGTTGACTCGGGATTTTATTTGACACGCTCAAAGAACTTAACGCTAAAAAAAATTTCCATAATTAAAAGATTTTGTCCGTTTTTATTTTAAAGTTTTCACAATTTAATTTTTGTCTTTTAACGAATTTTTAAAATATTGAAGGCGTAAATCGCTTCATCGTCTTGTATAGGGCGTTGTGGTGATTGAGTGTTTCTAACTTTGAGGCATGGGAAAAATACGTTTTCCAGTAAGCAGTAAGAATTATTTGTTTATTTGTAGTCGTTTTATTTTACGAGCGAGTAGTTTAATTCACTGCAACTTAGTTTTAACAGTTTGTAAAGAAATAAAAACTTATAACGAGGAAATACTGATGGTCTTTTCATTCTTTTTAAACGTCTTGAAATTTATTATTTCTTAAAAAATCAACAAGATTTTAAATAAGATTTATTATCTTTAAACTTGCCAAAAAAACTACTTGCCAAAGAACTAACTAGTTACAGTATACAGTACAGTACTGTATTTGAGAGGGAAGTTTCTCAATGATCACAGGTGGCTCTCGTACATTCCGTACTAACGAAGGCTTCTTATCGAAAATCTCTTATCTATTTGCGTGGTAAACTCGTCATTCTCTGAATCTAAGGGGTTAATTGAAAAAGACATATAATATAAATTGCAGTACAGTACCTATTAATAAATGTTACAAGCAACATAAGCAGATCATTATCTACAGTAAAACCGCAGCCCAAAATTATTAGTTGGAAAATTCTGCAATGAGATTACTATACTTGAGACATTTAAATATCTTAAAAACTTTGACTGGTTTTACGCCAATGCCTCGCAAGATGGATGATGAGCGGCTCAGCTCACCATAATTTAAAAGGTTTGCACTATTTGTTTGGGCCCAAGAAACGATTTTGCTTTTGCGATACACAGTAGTCTATTTGGTCGGCCAGCTATAAACAATATTTATTCGTTTTTATAATTTCGCTATTTATTAGCATGTGGTGGTTTGTTTGAATGTTGCGTGAATTAGATCACATTTTCCAACGTGTTCTGTTCCTTTGAGCGGGTGTTAGTAGCGGCACGGCACCGGTTACTGTATCGTTTTCCATTTACTGTATCTCGATTACTATTCTGCGCCGGTTGCTTTCTCTTTCACATTCAAGTCGACATCTGGCGCAACTCGGGGAGAAAATTATCTACAATCTCACTTTTTCAGCACGATTTTTCTATTTATTTATTTTTAGTTGCAATTTATTTACTCTTTCCTCTCCTCCCTATTCCTATCCCCCACCTACCCTCTTTCTTATTTCATTCTGAAATTGGAACGGATGAACTGACTATTGAACTACCAAGTATCGTCGAGATTGAGCATCCTTAAGCTGAAGATGTTCCCATATTGACATTTAACTGGTCTGAATTTGCGTTTAAATTTGCGGTTGACCACATCTAGGGTAATTTAAAAATGGGGGTTTTTTCCCCCTCCCATACGGATAACAGTTATCTGAATGGCAATACTGTACTGTCTGTTGAATAAGTCACCAATTTTGTGTTTTAAGATTTAATAAAATATTTTAGCTTGAATCTTTTTTTTTTTTTTTAATAAGGAAGATAAGCAACTGTTTTTAGTTTTGCTTAAAAATTCAAACAGAAAAGAGAGGGATTTTGATAACGATTAATGGGTGTTTTATGTTAAACAGTTGCAAAGCTAAAAATGTAAATGTTTTTTTTTTTTGTCTGTGGAAGCGCTATTCGTGCAATTAGTACATTTGAATTGCTCTAAATCGTAGACAATCTGTCTATGTAGATCAGTTTTAATGGAGTTAAAGAAGTGAATGGATAAGCGATTTCAGATGTTCTCCAGGAGACTCGTTCAGTAAACTACGCTTTTTTTTACCGTACATCTAAAACTGCATTATTTTTTTTACTACAATGCATGTATTTATTATTTAACGTTGTTGATTAAACTGAGACGAATGTTAGGAATATTGTCGCTAATTTGGCATTCTCTGACAGAAACATTTTTTGTTTTTTATTTGACATCTTTAGAGTAAAGCTGCAATGTTTACTTTTAATTTAAACTAATTACTCGGATTATGTTTGCTTTTAATACAAATAACGCGTTAAATTTGAAATACTTTTAAGATTACAATTAAATTTCGATTTTACTTCGTTATAATTAAGAGTTAAATTTAGATAAGAAATTTTTTGCTTGTTTAGCCAAGCTTTACAGTTAATAAAAACTACCAAAGAACTTAATCCATAAATATTTACAGCTAACGTTTTTTTGTTTTTGTAGAGTGGTTTTAAAGTTGTGATTAAGCAAAGTGCACTTCTTAATCAGACAGTAAAAGAAACGGTAACATCGAGGTTGAGAGGATTTTTTGTAGTTTTGAAGAGTCTATTACAAGTACTATTATAATCCGGTTAAATTTATTTTTGCTGTTGAAATTTAGAACGTGTGAAACTTGTCTTATTTACGAAAAGCATTTGTAACGTAAAGTGTTTCTGTCGGCTATTTCTCAATCTTTCCAAGTCTACTTGAGAGGCTGCATGTGTCGATTTGATTCGAAAAAACAAGTTGTTTTTTTTTTTGAACGAATTATCTCGCGAACAACATTTGGTAACTGTTACGACATCAAGTAGTTAAAAGCGAGATGCATTTAGGAAACCAGTTAAATCATTTCCAGCTTGGTTAATGCAAATTATACCATTTTTTTTTTTTTTTAAATGTTGATGGTACATGTTGACTGCTCACTGTTGACTGTTGTAAAATTAGATTTTTGTTACGCGCGCTTGATGTTATCTTAGGGGAAAATACTGTATATCACGCATCGGTTGGAACGTTAGAGACAGAGCGAAATCTGGAAATTTTTAGATTACCGTAGTTCAATATTATTAACATTTTAAAGAATCGAAATAAAGAAAACGTTTTTTAATATTAATGGAGGAAATTTGTAAGTCAGGACTCTCACTTTTAGACTATTTATGGTATGTTTATACTACAATCATGTAGTATATAAATTTTATAATAAAATAATTATTATTAGTATTTTTTTTTTTTTTTTGATAGTGTTTTTGAGATACTGTATTTTTTTTCTTGATTCTAAGTTACAATAAATAATGATCTTTCAATTACAGTATAGAAATTTTTTTATGGCAAAGGTCAATTTTACAATTTTGAACCAACACAATTTACATAATAATTTTAAATTTTTATCTTCACAGCAACGATACCAGGTTTGATTCAATTCAATCATTACAATTTCGCTCGATTTAACTAATTCAAGAAATTTCGCAACATTCAATAATAATAAAAACAAATCAAATAAATTGAAAACAATTTTTGGTCTAATTTTAAGATAATTTTATTTAAATTAGCGGATAATTGCTGGAGGGAATGAAAATTTTATTCATAATTCAAAATAATATTGGGGGAAATTTCCATTAAAATGAAAACAATTAAAGCATTTACATATTATATTCGTTATTTTTACTGTACTGTATTTTGATTTTTTTAATACTGTAAAAGTGTGTCTTTTTACAGGTACTGTACTAGATTTTAAAAAGCAGTCAAAAGTTATACTGCACTTGACAAAAAAATCTTTATGTATCGAGTTTTATGGAATAGATTTTACCATATTTTATTATTTTATCTTTTATTTCAATTGTGCAGTAGGTCTTCTATTATTAAATTTCCTTAGCTGAAAAACTAAAGCACTGCACATGCAATATTACATTAATGTCGTGTCATTGTGATTGCTGTCAAAAAGCTTTTTTTCTTTTTACAGAAATATTGCGCAATATAAAATATAAAAAGAACAATAATATTGTTCAAGATTCTCTTCGAGCAATTAAATGACAGCACTGAACAGTAAATTATTATATTATTCTGAACAATAGAAAAATGACGAGGCAATTAATAACGTTTACTTTTATTAAAAAATTCTTAATAGGTTTTAAGTATGATGTACAGTGCGGTATTGAAAAGTTTTTCCGACATTTGATGGAGAGCGCAAAAAAATTCTTGTAGTCAAAATATACGGTAAATCAAAGCTCGCGTAAGCCAGCTGCCATTAGGAAAATATGAAATTTTTTTTTTTAGAACCATTTATTCAATATTAAGTTATTTTTGAAATTGACAGAATGACAAATGATTTTATATGATTTTTATAAAAAGTTTTAAAATGTATATATACCGGTATATATTTTTTGGTTTATAACTTAAAATTTAATAAGTTTTGATTTATTAGCTTACCGGTAGTTGTTTACTACCGTAATTACAAATTCGCTATTAATCGTTACTAAGGAAATGTTATCAATGTTTTTCTTGGTTGTTGTTTTTTTTTTATTATTATTTTATTAATTTTTTGTGCAAAAATTGAATCGACTTTTCAATATTTCTAAATGAAAGTTAAGTTTTCATCAAGATGTTTTTATTGCCTTTTAACTTCGATTACTCTTTTGGTACAGTTCCAATAAATTCGAATTTGTTGTTCGACTTTTAAAAAGTAAATATTTTGGGAAGAGAAGAATGGAAATCTTAAGAGTATGATGCAGAATGGGTAGTTCTTCTATTGATTTATGACGGAAGAAAATGTTTGACTGACATCTTTAAATGAGATCCACTTCCTGAATCAGTATCCATCATTTTAAATTGCTTTAAGATGAGTTCCTGCAATAAGTGCTCATCGTAAAGGGGGGAAAAGGAAGAGATAGTTGTCGGAGGAAAAGGGAAGTTTACTGGAAAAACCCCTTTTTTCTTATAGGGTTATATACAGTATCTCATCAATCTAACGATTTTTGATTCGAAGCGAAATATTCCGCTAATTATTCCAACGAAGTTTTGTTAACCAGAAATGCCCTAGGTTAATTTATTTATGATAATTACTGCATAGAAATTATTATCGAAAAAAGATTTAAGAGGCTTGGCAAAATCATTCTTATCTTGCATCTGCGGTTATTTAATAAATGTTTCGATTAATCATAATTATAGGAGAAAATTAATAAGGTTTGCGGGTTGAACATTATAATTAATTCAAACTTTTTGAATGATGGAAGGAGATTCCTTTGTAAATTAAGTACTGTACATGTATACAAATTATAAACATTGCGACTACATGTTTAATTTGAGAAAATAAGACATTCTAAAGTGAAACGGATAATAATTATGATAATTTATTTATACCGTATTTTGTAGTTACTGTGCATTAAATTGTAAAGTTAATGTACTGTAGTTAATTTACCATAATGACGCATGGCTGTGCTTTAACATGCAGCATAATTATTACTCCGAGTATAAAGTACCGTACTGTAGAATTCGGTTATGACGAAATCCAAGGGACCGAATATTTTATGTTCTATCCGAGTTTTGTTTCATTCGAATAATTTAAAATTCATTCAACATTTGAGAGCGATTGATGGATTTGTAAAAATCATTGTGTTTCTTCAATGGCACGGTTATAAACAACGCTATTATACGTACAGTACTGTATGCACAGTACAGTATTGTAAGCCGCGCGCGTGGGTGTAAACATTGTGTAAATTTAAAAAGAAAATAAGTACCGGTATACAATAATTATAGGCATCAATTTGTAGTAACCAAAAGAGAAGTTATTAAATTTGGCGATATAGCCGCGTTTAATGTCGTTTTCTTTAAATTTTTTTTATATGCACACTGTATAACCAATTATCTAATATTTAAATGTGGATTTTTTTAAAAAAATTATATTAATTAAGAAATTGTGGCATTCAGAAACGGTAAAGTACATCCGAAATTTAATTATCTGAAATTAATTCTTCTTGGATGATAAAATTGCAGATGAGAGGGATATTTAATTTACGAATATACTGTACTGTATGCAAGCGAGCTACATGTACATCTATGGTAGAATAATAAATACCGTACATGTTCTGTATAGTTTATGCAATGTAATGTACAAGTATGTTATGTTACATGTATAAACATTTTCAACATAAATTATTTGAAAACCATATAAAAAAGAAATAATTAAAAAATATTAAGGCGAGTTTTGCTGCGGTATTATTAAAGTAGAAATGAAACATTAAGATTATTAATATCAAAGGTTCTCCCCCCCCCCCCCCTAGCAATGGTTGCAATTAGTGAATTTCTAAATGTAAATAAATGCTGCATGAAAACGGTTGACTATTTAAATTTTACTTTTAAATAATTAAAAAAAGATTGATTAGAAAATATGGAGAAACAAAAATTCGTTTAACATTGCGTAAACAAGAAATGTGAAGCGAAAAGTTTAAATTAACGTTGTTATTATTAACTTATTTCAAGCTCACGTTATCAGATAGCTAAATTTAACCGAGTGTGTCCAAAATTTCAAATATCATTAAAAGTGAAATGTTTTTTTTTTTTTTTTAAATTCTAATCAGTATCTGAGAGTTGAATTTTATACGGGTGCTATGGTATTCTTCAAAAGTCAAACTCATTTATTCTAACGTTGAGGTTCGAGAAGGCGTGTGGAAGGGGGGGGGAGAGAGCTGGTTGGTTGGGGCGGAAGATGATATTGGCTGAATCCCAACTCAGTGCAAGTAGTAATTTAATCACGTTGAAGTGAAAATATTGGGATATCATTTAGCCAAGTGGCGGGAAACGGCAAAGCCACACAACTTGAATTTTAAACGTTTGATTTGCGTTTTCTCTTCCGTTTCCGTTAAATACCTTGCGACTGGTTTCTACAGATTTTTTTTTTTTTTTATTATTATTATTGAATTTGCGGCGCTAAGCTACCAACTCGCCGAGTCTTAATTAATTACTTTGAAGCGACAACTCTTTGATTTCGGCTTTATTTACTCGAAATGCAGCGGAGGATATTTTAATTAAAAGGCTCGCTGGAATATTTAGAGCGTATATAAATCTAAAACTTAAATCTACGAAGACTATTTTTTTCTTTTAAAGAAGATTGAATTAAAGAATGCGGGGCTGGAATTGTGTTTTGTTTTTCCTAATGTGCAAAAAAAAAAGAAATAAATAAATAAACATGCAAACATTGGGTGTACAAATTGTTATTTAGACTTCTAATAAAAAGTGTTGGTTTCTTTTCATTATTTAAAAAAAAAATGCACGTGGGTTTTATTTATTTAAATTCTTAATATTGCTCGTGGTTGCATTAGGTGAAATTTGAATGAGCTTTATTGTTTGTCTTTATCTATTATTTTTAATGTTATTGCTTATTATTTTAAATTTATATTTTAAAAAATGCTTTATTTTTGTAAAAATATATTTCTTCAATGCCAGCATGCGTTGGTTGCCGATAATAATATTGTGAAGACAAGGACGTGAAAGCTTAATTACTTGGATGCATGAAAATGCTTTATGAGGTCCCGCAATATAATAAATAATATTTTATTTGGCTAAGAAAATCAAATTAAACTGTTTCTTTCGGTGGTTTTTTTATATTAGATTTATTTGTCTATTGAACTTAAGAAATATTTTTTACAAATAGTCTCGCAATGCTGTATTTGTGAACCAAATTTTGGTACCGGTTGTGCTTTTCCCGTTGCTATTCTTTATCGCAAAGATTTATCAATTATGAAATGTATTTTTAGATTTTTCATTACGCTACTTGGCACTTAATCTATTTGAATAGAAATAAATTTAAGTTTTTGCAACGTTTAATTATATAGTTTAATATATGAAACGTGGTTTGGTTTTTGGCAGAGAATTATTCGAAGAAGAAAAAAATAGCTTTGATCATTATTGCTTTATTCTAATTTTTAAATGATGAATTGCAGTCATTCAAAGAACTGCGCCGCGCGTTTATTTATACTCGTTAACGGCTTTTTATTACTATAGAAATTGTTTTAAGCTGTTTGATGAAAATGCATTCATCAAATTAAACTTCACATTGCGCGTGCAGTATGTTAAACAATTAAATTAGTGATAATGAGTAAGGCTTCGAATTTGTAGATGTAATGCTGACACGTTTAAGCTATAAAAATAATGAGATTTTAATTAATATTTAATGATATTATTCGAACCTATGCAGAAAATATAGGATGGATACGTTAATTATTTTCTTAATACATAGAGGTTATTTACATTTCTAATAAAAAAAAAATTGTCACATCCGATAAAAAATTTGTAAATTCATTTATAAGGAATTTGATGCTAACACGTAACATTTTAAAATAGCCTATAAAATTTACGATTTTAACTACCGTCTGCATTTTTGTTTAAGAAGCGAGTTAAATGCACTGTAAAATTTATTTAACGTTTATTTTTAGAAAAAAAAAATCTTTTTATTTTTACCGGTACTTTTCATTTTTTTTTTTTTTTTTTTGGTAAATTGTAGTTGGGATTTGGCTATATAAATACCAGTCAGTTAATTAGGTTTCATAGATTTTATTTTAAAAAAAACATTTTAAATTATTTTCCGTTTAACATAGGAATGCTATTGGAATAGCTATTTTATCGTTGCTCGTTCAATGAGAAGTTTACTGACCATTGCATAGCTCAAAGCATGAATTGCGGGTGACATAGCACGTGAGAACTTGAGTAGCCGAAGGGGAGAACCGACGACAAACTTTTTTTTCAGCAAGATAAACATTTCTCGATTTATCCTCAATCTGAAAAATTCGCCGAGACCTAAGAAAAACGTTTACCGCGGCAAAAACATCAGCGTTATTTTTACTCGCAGGTTGTTTTTGCTTGAAGGAAGAAGAAGAAGAAAAAAAGCCACCTATTTATTAGATTACGGTACTGTACTAGAATCTGCGAATAATTTTATCTACTTTTCTCGTTTTTAAATTAGGAAGGCATTTTAGATTTAACGCAATTTTCTAGACTAGGTCCTATTGTCGATGAAACGCTATTGAAATCGCATTTGCAAATATTTCGAAGTTAGCATAGTTAACTTATCTTTTAGCTTCGAACTTTGGTTCAAAGGGATATTTATATATTTGTGAAGGGAAAGATGACGTAAGACTATTGAACCGAGTTGTTGATTTTTGACAATAGTATTGTATATAACTCGATATTGCAAGCGCGAAAATACGCTTATTTATTTTGTAGATTGAAATCCAAAGACAACTTTTCTTTTCTTTTTTTTTTTTTTCTTTTTCTAAAAACAAATTTTGCGGCTTTTTATTCCATTTGGGATGCGAGTTGGTAGCCAAAACCTAACGGTGAATTTGCGTCACAGCTACACTTTTTCTTCCTTTTCTTTTTGCTTTTTGACTTATCGAAAGTCTCCAAACACTTTCTCGTCTTCTTCCACTTCACTATGGACTACATAACATGGTTTTGCAACGTATGGAGCGAATTGTTTCGCTTCTGACGCAATGTTTTTTTGTATTATTTTTCTCTTCTTATACATTCAGCGCGCACGCACTATACTCGATGCGCATTGAAAATCTTTCCAGCGGAATGCACTTTTATTTTATTCCAAAAACTTTAAAAGAACGGCGAATAATATTAAATTTTTGAGGAAAAGTTTTTCTTTTTTTGCATCATTTGTGTGGATAAAATTGGTCAAATCTCGATTTTTCCCTTTTTTAAAGAAAAAAATTTAAAAACCTAAAAAAAAAAAAAAAAAAATAGGTACCGCACAACTATGATGTTCAAATTTAACAATTTAAAAAATAATCCTTCACGGTTCCGTATTTCGTTAGTAATTGGTCTTACGTTATGAAACAGAAAATTTGAGGTTTTAAAAATCTTAAATAAAAAATACAGTAGTAAAAAAAAAGTTAATAAACAGTAAAATAAATAAAAATTGTTTTGAAAAACGTAAAACCGGAGTTTATCAAAATGTTGATAATGCACATTTTTGATGGTGCAATTGAAACGATGATTATATGGTCGCATCGTGCTTTTCTAGATTTGCAGCTTTTGGAACACGACGGATCATTTACAAGTGTGTTTTTTTATTTTATTTTTGCTCTTTTATTATTATTATTATTATTTGCGATGCGTCAATTTAAAATACGTTAGCATACTCAATGGCATGTAAATTTTTGATAATTTCGAGCCCGAGCTTCCAGCAACGCAAAGTGACATTTTAATTTTTTTATTTTAAGAGTGAGACAAAAGGGAGGGGGGAAAACGAAGTACAGTAGAAAAAAATATGAAACTACAGTACAGCATTAGACAAATTGATTTTGGAATAAATTCAATTTGCGCGCAAATTTTGGCAAGCTATTTTATATATCGCGCAAATTTTATTCCCGCAGGTTAATCCTTGTACGGTACGAAAATTTTGGAACGTGAGCATTTTGGGAAGAGATCGATGGAATTTTGTTGTTACCTGGAGAAATAGAGCTCGGGATTGGGTGGTGGGGGCTCCCCGCAATCGTCTTCTCGAAGGGAATACGAATAAACATGTAAGAGTTTTTCCAAATAAAATTGTAACACGTGCGCTTTACACAACAAGGCTTTATCGACATTTTATTTTTATTCTCTAAACACGCCATTCGAATTGAAAATGGAGATAAATATTTACACCTACAAAAGGGTATCCGGGAGGTTTTTTTTTTTATATTATTGACGGAATAATAATATAAAAAAGTTGCGTGTGGCCTCTCCCTTTCCACCTTTAGCTGTTGTTACGATTCTTATGTCGTCGGTTAAGTTTATGGGTTTTATCGAGAAACCCTAACACGTCATAAGCGCATCTAAAACAACGCTTTCGACATGCTTCCGCCCACATCTCTCATCCCTGTTCTTGTCTCACAGCTTCATTATTACTCCTTCGGTTACTAGAAGATATATTTTATTATGTTTGCTAAGTTAGTTTGACTGGAGGTTATTGAGTCGAACGTTAAATTCGAGGTATTGCTTTTCGATTACATCTTCAAATTTTCATTCCCCTCCATTCGCTTGCTGCAGCGTGGAACCTAGCTAATGAAAGCTTTTATTGCTGTTTGAGTTTGCTGGTCCAACATTTTGCTAGTGCTCCGTGATCATGTGATGGCCAACAATTTATTATGTTGTTACGGTCAAGTTATGGAGATAAATGCAGGCAGCCGGAAAATTCCAAGAAATTGACCAACGAAGAAAAAAGATTTTTTTTAAAAAAATAAATTGAAAAATATGATTTTTTCTTTTGTTGTAATTCGGAAATGTAAAGAATGCTATAAAAAAAAAAAGTTTTTATATTTACTCGTATTTGAAAAAGAAAGTAAAATATTACCGTACTACAGTATGTAATAAAAAATGAACGTGTAGGGAAATTTCTGCATAAAAATAATTTAGCTATTCAACGAATATTAATGAATAGAAAACAGTTTTCATCTTTAATTCCGTTTTTAAATTAATTTTTTTTTATTGTATTGTAAATACTGTACAACATTGCAGTTTTTAATAGCGGTGCTAATTAAAAAAAAAAAAAATAGATGGCGTTACATGCCTTACTATTTTGAATTCAATCAGCTATCAATAATATTGTAAAAATTATGCAAATGAAAAGTTTGAAGGGTCAGGGATTGTTTAATTTCGTTTGTTAATGAGGTGATTCATTATTTTTGTGAAAAGAAATATAAATATTTGAGGGTCAATGATGTTGTTCTCAGTAATGAGTCACGCAGAGCGTGGTTTGCCGAATACTTTTTAATTATTTAAACTTCAGTACTTATGGCGGAATTTTGCCCAAAATTTCTGGTACCGGAATTTAAAATATTATTATTTTTAATATGTACAGTACTCATAGAGAGTAAACTAATGCTGTGCATGTACACGGAATAAGTCCATAACTTATTTTCGATGAAAATACTGTAATTGTAGCTGATTGTTCTTTCAGCAAGGCAATCAATTAATATACATGTACTTGTATTATTATGCTATATCGATGCGAGCAAAAGACATTTTCTTTGTGATATTTTTTTGAATTGTTTGTCAAACAATAAAATATTAAAATTATCTAAAAAAAAGTAATTATTCTTTTAAAAACTAAGTAAAAAAAGTTTTTTTTTGTGTGTGTTGAATTAGTGAAACGTGAGTCGCTACTCGCTTGATTGGTTTTATTTTGAAGCGGTGAAGTTCAAAGATGTGTGCAGCGTATTAGCCGCAGTAAAAATTGAGAAGAAGTAAAATCATTCTGTAGGTAATCAGGGATGAAAAAGACAGGTTTTATCAGTGTCAGAAAATGTAAACAAAAGAGCGGTACATGTACTACAGTAGTAGTAGGGTATGCATACAGTAAACTAGAAATTTGAAACTCAAATTATTTGACAAGGGGAAAAGGGGTGTTTGCAAAACTTTTTGTAAAGACTATGTTGGGCTGTGTTTGGAGGTTTTCGCTGTTGACTTAATCCATTTTCAGCTCAAATTTAAATAACGATATCGTGATTTTATATAGCGTCATTTGCATGTGTAAATAGTAATTCTACGCGCTCTCTGATCTTTATAAATACAGCAAAATAAATTTTAAAGTAAGTACAAAATCGTTGCCGTCCAACATTTCAGACAAATTTTAAAAGTATTTGAACAAAATATTTCATATTTGAATATTTAATACTTTGACATTTATTTATTTCAATGTTTACATGTACAGTATATGTTTACATGATTGTATATATTGACGTGTAGACCCTAATATTTTAATGCTGTACAGTATTTATTTTTTTAATATTTACATTTTTTTATTATTTAATACACTGCTTAAATTTTTCATCATTTAATATTTGTATTTTTCATCGTTCAATATTTACATTTTCATAGATTTAATACTGTATACTAAAAAATTTTATTACTTAACATTTAAATTCTTCAATACGCTTAACTAATGTTTTAAAAGTAAATAAAATTTTTTACAGTTAAAATAAATATAAAATCCTCGATAAAATAAATTATTATTCTAAAGGTAGCAAATCTGTTAAACTTTTCCTTAGTCGTTAAAGTAAGGCCTTAATAAAATTTAAAATCGAAATTAACAATTTAATAATTTCAGCCGAGATTTTTATTCGTAAAAAGTACAAGTATACAAACATTTCGTATTCCTTAAGATTTGTAATGTTTACTTGTATAACGAAGATAACACCGTGACGTTTCTTCAGTATCGAGATCTGCAATATTTTTTATAGATTTTAATATAAATTTAATTATAGAAGGCTTACATTCAAATTTTTTAAATATTGGTATGTAAATATTAATCGTTGCAATTGTTTAAATTTTATTTTTTAAAGTTCAAATGTTAAAGAAACAAGTAATTATGTTTGGAACTTATTTTAGCTTTTTTTTTTTTTGAATACATGTACTAGATAACAATGTTGCAGTATAATTAGACGATAGCAATGCGCATGTACAGTGCAATTTGTTGTTAACTCGCGATAACAATCCCAGACATTTTTAATCCATCGTTTACAGCCTCATTTGCAGACAGGTAATTTCAACTCTAAAATATAAATATATACATTTTAGGTTACACTTTTAATTTCATGTTTTGTCGTTATTACGCGCATGTACACGAACAAATTAGTTATGTTATGCGCAAACCTTGAGATGATGAATAGGAAACAGTTGTGCCGGGGTGTTGTTAAGTGCGTTGGTGATGTGATTTGCTGCCCCTCTCGGTATGCAATCACTGTTAACACGCGGCGAGGATAATAATAATTATTCTTCACCAAGATAACTATCTTTTTTATTATAGCTTAACAACCCGTCATTTGTTAAGTTAACGTTACAGTCTAGCTCATAAATTACGATAGGGGGGGGGGGGTTGTTTTTTTTTTCTGTCTTAACGCAACAGCAAGAAATTATTGGTTTACTAAGGGAGAAAAGAAGATTTTGCTAGGCAAATCCATTCAGATTAGGGCGTAATTAAATGGGGCCTAACTGCGAAAATTATTCTTCTCGTTTTTGTATTCTTAACAGGAGGTTTTTGCTTTTTATGGTGCAGAAATTTGCGAAACTAAAAATAACAATCTAGGATAATTGAATGACGCGTTTCGTGAATGACGTCATCTATAAATTGACGCTTCGTAATCAAGCTTCTATTGTGCTGGTTGGAAGGCGTTGCCATTAAAACAAATACAATTTTTTTAACGGTTTACAATATGCATATTATGAAGATGTTAGGGTAAGTACAATCAAAAGTTGCAAAAAAAATTTTGTTTTTCAAAAGAGAAAACTTTTGGTATTTAGCGCCCTTGAAAAAATCTTAGGCCCTTGTAAAGATTTTGAGGAAGTATTTGCTTTTTATAGCTTGTTGATAAAATATTTACATGTTCAGTACTGGTAAATCGTTTCTAGTAAGGAAAAGAAATTTTTTTTTGAAATTTCGATTAATGATACCGTAGTTTAATACCATTAGAAGTTGCAATTTTATTTTAATTTCGTTTGATTTGAGTTTTTTATGCGAAATGAAAACGGATCTATAACGTTGCGACTGAAAAACGAGATTAAAATAAAAACGAGGGATGTGGACCTGGACATACTTTTTATACTGTAAGATCTGATTTGAAAATGTTGTTTGAACTAAATTTTATTTTTTGGAAAATTTAATCTTATTTACCATGTTTTTTTTTTTTTTTTTTTTTGCTATTGTTATTGCTGCTGCCTACCAATTAGTTACTTGGCTGCAATAATTTAATTGGATATTTCAGGCATAATTAAAAAATTAAATTTCAATTAACTTAAAAATTATTCTTAAGAAATTTTATTATTATTTTTTTTTTAATTATTACATTAATAGCATATTGCATAACTTTGAGTAGGAATGTGATTGTGTTTGACTACTATTAAATATTTCATTTTATTATTACTATTTTAGATTTTTCTTATTTATTTATTTATTTTTTCAAATCTAACAAAAAGGTTCTTCAATTCAGGAACTGCATAGTTTTGCATCATTAATCTTTTTTTTTTTTGTCGTTCTAATTTTTTGAGCGTGCTACTTTTACGTTGTTGTTTTTTTCCCCCCCTCCTTCCTTTTTGTTGTACATGTATTTAATCCGGAAGTGAGAATCTCAAGTTGCAATGCATGTTTATTTTTCCTTCTTGAATTTCCGTTATTTTTCGTCGGCGTGACTGAGCGGAGAGGAGTAAAATACTGTATCTTCGCTCGGATACTTAAATGAGCGCAAAGGAGATGGCGAAACGAAGAAAAAAACCGGAAATAGGCCAGATAGATATATTATTCTGGTCTGCGTGGTCATCTGAAGAAATTAAAGTGTTCTTTTGTAATTTAACTACTTAGAGAGCAAGAGCGTATGGAAAGGAGTCTGAGAAAATGATGGAAGGGAAATATAATACGATGCGAGAGCCATTATTCGTTTGTTTAACTATGGGTATAACTATCAGAGTTGTGTCAACAAGGACGACGCCGATAACATCGTCTAACCGCGCGTCATTACATGTACCTGATTGACTCATTTCTTCGACATCATCATCTGCCACATTTCTCATCGTCCTATTTACTCGGCGCACGCGCTCTTATCTCTCTGGTTAATTCCAACGAAATTTCGTCGATTTAATTTTGAAATCGGATGAGAGCTTATTGACTTGTTCGCCGACGTTTCCATCACAACACAGCAGCTGCACTACCGTACTATTTTTGACATTTATTTGTTCAACTTGATGGTTACGGGTTAGTTTATTGGTATTTGACAAAAGGTTTTACACTTTATTTTGACAGAACTTAAAATTTGGCAGTCGATCAAATCGCCTAAAATAAAATTATTTTTTTTTTTAAGGTTTTGTTTATACTTATACGTTGTTGTTTTTTTTTTAAACTTTTTGAACGGAAACAACACTTTGAGCTATTGTAAAGAATTTTTATTAGGATTTTTACGTTGCATTTGTTTATCTGTTTTTATTTATCGTCCTCTTTTTATGATCATTATTATTAGTTGGGGGAAAGAGCGTCGGTTGTTATGTTTTTTTTTTGGAAATGTAAAGTCACTCGACGAGCTTTAAAAAAAAATCCTTCTTACTTGGCATTCCGTTTGAATCTTATGGCGGTAATAATGATTACGATCGTGTTTGATATACGAGGTTGTATATTTTGGCGTTATGGATAGCCGTTTGGCGCGTGCGACTGGCAATCATTCGACGCGCATCATCAAAAGTTGTGCGCGCCACTTGAAATGACGTAACGCTGTAATATGTATGTGTATAGTTTTTAATAACGTTTTTTATTTTATTTTGGAATACCTTTTTTTTTTTCTTGAGGTGTATTTTACTATCAAATCGTATAGTCACGGATATATCATCATCAGTATTTTTGCATGACGCGTAATGATGGGGACTCGATCATGTCGGGGGCTGCTTTTTTTTTTTTATTTATCGGAATAACCAGCGATTGTGACGTCAATTCCGCGCGCACGACACTCAATGGAAGTAGTCGTTCGGAATAATTTTCGAAAATCAAATACTGTAGATACAAATTTTTCAAAACTTGTACTCGCGAGATGGAAGACAATTTTATTTATAGCTCACATTTCGTGCGATTAATAAATTATTTTTGAGAAATGCGTTTTCTTTTTCGCATTTTTAATGGAAGGTGTTGACGTCATTTGTTCATCTTTTGAAATATGAGCAAATTTATAATTATTGATGATTTATTTTTTTAGATTTTTATAGAGTCGCGTGCGGAACATCAATAAAGACAAATACAATACAGCCTTTAATTATTTCGAATAAGTAAATAAGAAATGATCAGTAGCGGTATCAAGAATTTAATGATGCGCAATTTATTACTTAATGAGACTTTTAATTGGGCAATTATTAAATTATTCCAGCTAAAACTGTAAATTATGCTTTAATTAAGTTTTTATGAACTTTATTGAGTAATAATATTGAAGTTACGTGCACTATAAATAATAAACGATGATGTTAAAAGCAATACCGGTAGCTAATTAATTTTTTTTTATTTTTTGCTGGTTGATTTTTGAACGCAATTCCATTCGATTAATCCCATTTCGTTTTCTGATCATCAAAAGTTTTTTTTTACGCCAAACGTTGCGTGGATATTTTTTTCTTTTTCCCAAAATCTTGTAGATGCGATCTAATTTAAAGAATTAAAAGTTATTTTTACCATGTTCGCTAACCCATCTTCTCCAAACTTAGTAGATTGGAAACTTCTTGTTTGGTTCATTGACTCGATTTAATTGCAACGCGTCTGTCTTCCTCTCGAAACCCAATAGGATGCGCGTCGGCAATTGATAATAACAATTGGACTGGATATTCAACTGTTTAGTTCCGGGTCAGACCACGCGAGATTTAATTAAAAGTTTAATGAGGCTTTCCAACGTCACGAAAAAATGTCTGCAACTTTGACAGCCTCGTTTTTGTTGCGTTTGGTTTTTTTCTTCTCCATTCGCTTCGTTTATTTCAATTATTGCTTTTTATTTATTTATTTTTTAAATTGGCAATGATTATTATTAGAAATCGAGAAAATCTTAAAATCGAAATGTAAAAGTAGAAGATGGAAGTAGATAGCTGTTGTGACGCAACAGTCATACGTGCTGCTAATATACTTTAAGGAAGGTGGGGGGGGGATGGGAAAATAGATGTTAACAATAGCAGCGGATGAGAAAATTAAATTAGGTGTACGCGCGCGCATGCTAATCTCGTACAATTAATCGTCCAATCGATGAGCGCGCGGACAAACACGTTGCGGAATTATGAGAGAGAATTTATTATAGCCCTGCCGTATTCTTCGAATTCGGTGGACCGGGTGCAAAAACATGACTCGTTACACGTACAGTAGTACCCGCGCGCCTCCTTCGTGTTATCGAGATAATCAATCGACCTTGTCACCAGATCATTTGACACGGCTGGGTGGGTGGAGGACGCGCCGAGTCAAATGCTATACGAGATGATAATTATATCTTTGTTTATGATAATTATTCGGTGCGGGGAGAATTTAAAAGCTAAATAGTTGTGTGCTGCTGCTGCGAGGGCCAATAATTTAATATGAGGACAAGTATCTAATTTAGCATCCAGCTGCAAAACAAATGCATTAAACGTGATGCGATATTTGGTCGGTTGCTTCGAGGCAGATGATTGCTCCTCCGCTCCCACTTAAAGTGCAGGGCGCGAGGGGGAATTGGGGGGGGGGGAGGATAGAAAGTAGGGGGAGGGTCGTCATGGTTTAGCGGCAAATCGTTAATAATTTTCTTCATCTTTGTTATGTGCTATTTTCAGCTCTCGATTGACGCTTTTTCATTTATATGGAAAAATAAAAATTTCTACTTTGGTCTCAACGTTTAATCTTAGCCTTACATTCTACGAAGAAGATGATATAATGATTTTGTTTCATTATATCGGTTTTTTTTAAAAAAAATTTGACATTTTCAAATGCTCATTTCTAGGCACGCGAAAATGCAATGTACGAGTATATTTTTTTTCCATTTTGCACTTTCCTAGGTGCACTACTTAAACTTTTTTTTTTTTTTTTTTATCAAAGTACGGTATTAGTTCAAGGAATTGCCATCCCTTTTTTTTTTAATTGAACTAATTTTCAACTTGTTGCGTTTAACAATATTATCAAATTTCAACAATTTTTAAAATTTTATTACCGGTAATGCTTATTCCAACATATAGCAGCGTTTCTGAGGTGAAGCATAAGCACTGTAAACACTATAATAATGACGTTACTGGATTTGTTGTTCTAGATTTTTGTTTTGGGAGCAACCAAAAATTTTTAATAAACGAGATTAAACTGCGATCACTTTCATGCATTTCTGTCCAATATTTGATCTTATTTTGCAACGATGGGCTTCCCAATCCGTTTTGTTTTTATTTTGCAGCGTATATTACAGTACAGTGTATATAATCTGGTTTTAACTATTGCATTATTTATTACTTTATATATTTATTATATTTCCACTCTGATTTTAAAGTAGATTTAGTAAAATCATTTTCTAGAACACTTATTAATGGCCAAACGAAAATAGATAATAAAACCATAAATTTGTTGGTTTTTTATTTTTTTTCTTTTTTGGACGGGATAAAACGATATTTAATGCGTCTAGATATTCTTGTGTTACGAAATATTAGACTGTATAGCCCCCATAATACTCTTAGGATTAGTTTTTTTTAAAAAATAATATTATTGACGTACGTACTATTATACAATGAATTATTAATTTAATTTATTTTTGTTGTCATTTTTATAGAGCGTAATCTACTGCATTGATTTTAAGATTACTATAGAGTTTACAAATAAATTAAATCGTTTAGACTTAAAACTACTAACTTCCAGGCAGTATAATTATGAAAAGTTGTATGATTATGCCTAAGTGGGAGAAAATATTGAAGATAGAGTGTGATTGTAATCCGCATCAACCAATGTAGGAGTATGTCCTACATTTCAAAGTGTATAATAACATTTTGCTTCGATATTCGTGTATTAGACATCCATTTTCCATTAGTTCTCCACGTACGCATCCTGTGATAAACTAGGCTACATGGCACTGTAATTGCTTATTTCATTCCAAACGCCGATCACGTGCACATATTTTCTTGTAATAAAGTTGCTGATTACAGTACAGTATTTCAGGGTTGAGATGATTTCAAGTCGTCAAGGCCATTTTTGTTGACTTTCAGAACAGATGACTTTTTTTTTTGTAATTGGCTTATCAGTGGATTTTTTGCGGTCCATCTTTTGTTCTATTTGTGTACATTTTCAAGAAGAAAAAAGGATTGAAACTTGAAAACATAATCAATGAAGTTTTCGGGAAGGACATAATAAAGTTTGCTACAAAAAAAGAAAAAAAAAAAAAACTTATCAGCACGCGCGCATTTTCTTTTGAAAAATAGAAGTAGAGTCCAGCAGATGTTTCTAAATGAGTTGTAATAGTTATTGCCTCTTTGAAATTGAAATACGGCAAATGTTATACGTTGCCTGAGCAATACTATGGTACCGTACTGTAATAACACCGTACTAATGTATTATGATAATAATACTGCAATACAAATTGCAAATATAATGTACAGTACAGTAGTTGCTTTGTATAATGGTTTTTATTACTATTATTATAGTATAATATTGCTACGTAAATCCGCACTGCACATAGAAGTTGGAATATCCATGCATAAGATATAGGCCTACTGAGGCTACTGTCCACCCATTTATTTACAGTATTTGTTTTTCTTTTATTACATTTACGGACAATTTTAAAATTCAAAAATAAAAAAACCCCACAAAATAAGTATTCAAGTCAGTGTGATGCGAAAAGGAGAAAACAATAATTCTCCAATAATAAACAGTAGCAATATTATTATAAACTGTACATGTAGGCCCTACCATGACAGTATGCAACTCGTTAAACAAGCGTCGGCCAATCGCAATGAGACAAGTTTTAAAAACGTTGCGTTGCTTACACGTACGATTGGTAGCACTGGTACGTAAAGACAGTTTATAAAAAATATTTTGGTTTTATGACTGTGAAATATTTTTTAGATATGGATTTAGGTGGTCGTTATTCCTTAGCTTCCAAAGCAATCTTAATACTATTGATTTTTTATCTGCATTTATCCTGGCTGTTGTATGCCTCATGATAGGAGAATGTACGGAAGACAGTTACTGTCCTATTCGCTTATATTATCGATATAATTCAATTTCACTCAATTTGTACCGGCCAAATCATGATGTAGGCTACTGCTATAAGTGATATGTTGGACGATGATCGCATTAATCAATATCACTAATAATTATTGATGCAAACGTTTTGGATAAACTTGCAGTTTGTATATACATGTAATACATGTGGTGTGGCAATCAACTTTGTATTATAGTGTTACATTTTAAACTACAGTGAGTATTGTACAGGATGAAAATTATTAGATTTGTTTATTTTATTTTGTTAATGTTATGTTTATTTAAATTGTAAGCAAATGATAATAGATAGCTTATATTATTAATACTTTAAACAATTGAGCAGATTTAACTTAGATCAGATTGTTTTGCGTCTTTGCATTTTTCAAATTACCTAAATTTAAATAAAGATTAATTAAAACTGTGTTATATAAATGTGATTTTCGTAAAGGGAATGATGATGGAAAATTTTTCGAATTCTAGAGATGATAAAAGAACGAGCTTTATATTTTATTTACTTTTGTTGTAACTTTTTTAAAACGTATTAAGAAGTGTTTTCTTTGTGTCGTTTAGAAAAGGAAGATTAGGCATGGACATATACACTGTATATAAGTAGGAGTATTAATTAAAAACAAAAGGGTGAAAATCTTATGCGTGATTTTTGAATAGATGGGAGAGAGAAAGCAGTTGTAAGCCTGTATTAAAAGCACAAGCTCAAATCGCTTTTGGAATTATAATAACAATAGACTATTTTTAATTTCATTGAAAAAAAAAAAAAGATAATAATAAATCTACAGTATAAGTCTATTAAGACTCGACTGTCGGCGCTCTGCTGTTTCAAAATTACACGTTTGTGAATTTCTTTCACAATCTATAGAAATACTGTACAGTATAAGTAACAATAATAATAATTATCTACAATGTATAGTGTCCGTAAAGATAAAGTATAGTTTTGAAAAATTAATAACTATGTCAATTTTTAAGGAAAATGGATTTTTTT
>JAQGAZ010000838.1:0-43682 GCA_034692225.1 Polydesmus complanatus
GATTATGTCCGACAAACTGTAATTATAATAGTGCGGCTGGTCCGCGACATTTGGGTATTAAATTAAATTAAATTAAATGAGATTTTAGGTAAGGATAGAAGAACCTCAAAAAAAAAAAAAAAAAAATTTAAGTTTAAAATGAGTTTGAGTCTCGGTGACGTTATGCACTTGTGCGCACTTTTCCACGAGTTGTTTTTTTTTTAATTTTGCTGATTCGTAATTGCGATAACGTGACGTTGTTTGTTTGGGTCGCTAAACGTTTCAAAGTACGGACTTTGATACCTCGATATATTATTATTATTATTGTACACTCCCTACTTGATGATAATAATATTGAGGTGACGAGTGGTTCCCGTGATTATTTCCACTTTTTTTATCGACGATTTGCGTCATAAAGGTCCACTCACTCTTACTCGGAATTCTCGAATGCACAAATCATCGCCTTTTTTTAAACGCATGCGCATCGAATATTTTAGATAAAAATTATGATTTAACCGGGGATTATCTGTCATTTGAAGGGCGTTTTCGTCCGAACTAAAAGTGCGCTTGCACGAGCTAACTGAAACGAACGAGCGATGTGTCATTTGGAATAATTGTTATTGATGGTTTAAAAAAAATACACTTTTGTTTATAAATTATTGCTAAATTGTTGTAATTATAGTTTGTAATTTTTTCCTATTTTAATAAATTTCTATTTTCTTGTCGACGATTTTTTGTAAAGAAAACATGGTTTTTAAAACGGTAAAAACCCATGGTAAGCTGGTGGTCAAGCAAAAACGCAGACAATATGTTGTAACGTAGTGTTTGGAGTGCGCACAACTGTTGCGTTTCTAGTTACGGTACAATGTGTATTGTGATTTCAAGAAACTCAAATACACAACATGTACCGGTACGCTTCTTTTTTTACCTTCATTTTACTACTGCCCCATGCTTTGATTTTGAAATGGGGAGAGAAAAAAAAAGGTGTGAATTTTGTTTAGGGATTATAGGGATGATCGGAGGTGTTTGCCCAGTTGTATTTTGTTTGGTGAATGGTGGAAATTGACCTGTAGCTTTTCTCTTTTCACTGACCCTCTCGGCTCGCTTTTCAAGTGGACATGTTAAGTGGCGTGACAAATTGACCCTCCCATCAGGTTATATTCTCCTTGTGGTCACCTCTTCTATTATGTAGTCTTGATCGCCCTGACAAAATATATCCATCCATCCACCTACCCTTCATCCTTCTCCACTTTTAGCTTTTAACAACTTTCTTTTTCGTAAATTGAAGCTTGACCCTCCCCCTCGTATCCCCTTCTCTATCTATCCTCTTTTTAGAAAATAGAAAATAGCTTTTCATGTCCATTTAGAGGTACCGTTGAGTAAATTTGACTTCTATTTTTTGAAAATGAGATAGATTTGTAACGTATTTTGTTAAGAGAGGGGGGGGGGAAAAAAGCCCTTATTTAGCTAGCCGAGAGTGAGAGGGGTTGGAAATGATGAAAAGGACCAGTGGTCAAATAAGGCGACTTCATAAAAGAGAAGGTTTTTTTGGAAAGGTATCGTACGGGTCCTAACTGCACTCTCGGGGGGGACGTTAACTGGTCAATTACTGAAAGAAGAAAGAATGAAGAGGTGTTGAATTCAAGTGGACGACGTTTTTATGAGCTGCAAAGTGATACTTAGTTGACCACAGCTGCTGTTCATTTTTATTTTCGGACCTTTAGGCATTTTTTTAAAAATACTGTACAGCTATTGTTACACTACGTGCGAATAGAAGGGTAGTGCGTGGAAGTCAATTAGCCGGTGTAGTAGGTGGATTAAAGGGAGACGGAGCGTGCGGAACACACGTGTGTTAAATGACCAAGGAATTATTTGGCGTTTAGAGCTGGAGATGTAAGAAATATTTAGGTTAGAAATTAGCGGTTAGACCTTTTTTTTTTTTTTTTTTCGGGTTTGCTTTTGGTTTTTTTAATTTTTTTGATTGGCGGAAAAGTTGATGCGTTTCGACTGTTTTGGTATAAACATGATGGAGATAAGGCGGTTTAAACGAGGCGAGTTTTGTAGTGGAAAACGAGAGTAATTAGTTTAGTCATTTAATGGATCACTACAAATTTACTCGTTCCTCCTTTTCAATCTTTTCTATTAAACACTTTTTTTTTTCTACTTTTTTTTTTTTTTTTGCTCGATTATTTCGATGTTAATGGGCAGGCAGCAAAGTGAATTGAAAACAAGAGTAGTGGGTTTAGTGATGTGGTACACCGTACGTGATCATTAGCCGTAATAGCTATTGGGATTTTTCTTTTCTATTATTATTATTATTTTTTTTTTGTTTAAAAAAAATTTTTATTAACGTTTGCTACTTGGAAACAACTTTTTTTTTCTCTCTATCTTTCAAAACACTCTTTCTCTTTTAATATAATTTTATTAAATAAATAAATTTGCTGGAGGTTAAAACTACATGTGGTCGCTAATTAGTCATGTTGTTTGAGGTTGTGATTTTTTTTTTAATGTAAAAGTATTGAAAAAAAAAAGCAACTACAGATTTGCATTTTTATTTTTTTAAGTGAAACTCTTGGTTTTTTTTTTATGTGGGAGAAAAGAAAGTGCACACGTAATGTCTTTAGAGGTGATTCACGGACGAAATTGACCTATCATTTTATGACGTTTTTACTTCATATAAATTTAATCGACGTGTATCATCATCATTTTTCCGTTTGCTATTTTCGTTTTTGAAAAGGCGGTCACACTGTCTACCTTCACTTTTTTTTTTGTCTCATCTTTTTAACTATCTCTTCTCTAATTATTTTAATTGCCACCATGTTAATGTTACAGTTTGTCTGGGAAATTGGGTACGACATTTTTTCCAATAGCCTATTTTCGAACTGGCGTTGTACTTGTATGACAAGCAAAAGTACAGTAGTGAAAGGGGAACGAAGCATGGAATATTTTGCGGTTGCATACTTTTATGATCATCATTTTTATTTGAACTATATACGAGATTATTATTTATATTTACCCAAAAAAAAAAAAAAAAAATTAACGAATTTGTTTATATAATTTAAATCCGGTTTATTTATTTTTGTTTGTTGAATTTGATTGGAAGAGACGCAGAACGACTTGTGTGTGACAAGGAAAAATTTTTGGGATATTATTTCAGTGGTTTTTTTGGTCAGCACGTATTATTTTTTTTTGGTAAATTCCATTATTAACTTTTGTCTTCGCACATTGTGTTTGATTGCGTGTTTTGTGAATATATTTTTTCGGTTAAGAATAAAATAAAAAAAAAATGGAGCAGTGTGTTAGAATGCTGTTTACGCTTTTTCTCCACGTGAATCTGCGGCCAATTCATAAAAAAATCTTTTTTATAATATTATTTTTAACACTTTTTCTTTTGATCCCGAAAGAATAAAGAAAGAAATAATAATTAACTTTTCTTTTATTTTTTTTAAAAAAAATTTTTATTATTATTTTTGGTCTAGTTTCGGTTCGCGCACGCGCATTAATATTATACAGTGGTTGAGTTTTTGTTTTTTTTGAGGAAGTATAAAAATATTTTGTAAAATTTTTTTTCCTTATATTTTGTAACGCGTTTTGTTGTTGATGAGTTAAAAGGCGGTCATCGTGAGATATTTAGGCGCTATTTTCGAGGTGGCTTTTTCGTTAGGTCTATTGTGCATTGTTCGCCGCCCCGATGCCCCTCCGGCACTTTGCCTCGTACCGCCCCACAACAAACCGCACCTTAGAAATATATGGTATTGTCCTGATAGCGTTTCATACGGCGTCAAAAAAGAAAAGAAAAAAAGAAAAATTAATTTTACGTGTCAGGAGGTGAGATAACTCGTCCTATTATAAAAATCGAGGTTGTTTTATTAGTTAGACAAACAGTTTTCGAGCTTGCCCCAAAGTTGTTAAATATTTTCACGATGAGAAGTTGAGTGAGTGAGCTGAGCGGAGAGATCCGGACACGAAGGATTTGCAGTATCCGGTCACCGTCAAGTGAGTTGAGTGAGACTCGAGTTGACTGAGCGAGGCAAAGCGAGAGGTTGATGACCTAAAGCGCGACCCCAATTCAGTCAAGTTTGGCGAAAATTACCCCCTCGGTGAGGTGAACTATGGGAAATATCGCCGCGGAGAAATGGGGGAGAAAGGAGCGGAAAAAGAACGCACATACATCCCCCGATTTCTATTTACACTCTTTTTTTTTCTTTCTTCTTCGTCGTCGACGTTTCTGTGTGGCTTTTTTTATACTCCGAGTAATCTTAAAGATAAAAAAAAAATTTACAAGTTACAAACCTATTTTGTAAGGTTTACACTGATAAAATAATCGAGTTAGTTTGTTCTCGACTCGGTTTATCTTCTGAATTCGGACAGTTTGTTTCCCCAAAGTTTTTAAGTACCAATACCGGTAGTTATGGAAATTGGATTTATTCAGTATTAAAAGTTTTCGATCAAACTTATTTCAACTATACAACTTCATTCCCAGACTTAATTTTGATGGTTTAATTTCAACTTATGATAATTGTAGTTTATGATATAACAAGGTTGAAAATTGTAATAGGTCGCACGATGCAGTGTGATTGTGCACTTTACTACTGTTTATCTACTTTTCATTTTTTCTTTTCACCCTGAGAACATGAAATGTAATTAGTTGAAGACTGGATTTGCGATTCCCGGGACTCGAAAGTGGGAATAATCGAGAGAGAGAGAGAGGGTGTATTTTGATCGAGTCTTTGTAGTGGTTTAGGTAGGCGATTTAGCACTTGCAATTAAGTAAATTTTCAAATCAATCTAAATTACTATCTTTTTGAGTCTCTCTCTCTGATTTGAATGGGGGGAGTGGGAGCAAAAAGAAAAAATGCTAAGTTTGGCCGGGGCTTTGTATTCAAAGCTTAATTTGAAGTGTGGAAAACGACAACCCCTTACGGTGCGAAATGCATTTGGCCAATGGCAGAAGTCAAAAAGAAAAAAAAAAATCTTTTTAAAAAGTATTTTTTTTTTTTTTTACGTTTCGTAATGACCAAAGAATTTTTTTTATTCGCTTGAGTTGCTCTTTTTTTTTTTTGCGCATATCCAACTGTGTGGCGTGGAGGTTCCGCGGTGGCCGTCGGCCTTGTACATATCTCTCTCCTTCGCTTTCTTTAAAAAAAAAAAAAAGATCTTAGCACCACAATAGAAGCATAATTTTCCATCCATCTACCAGGTGTGATATTTGGCAAGTCATTAAAAGAGCTTTTTTTTTTTTTTACTCATTCTCTTGCTCACTCTTTCGTGGATGACCATGGCGCTTCATTTACTCTTCGTCCCATCCCCATCTCGACCCGTGAACCCAGCAATCCGGTTGGTTGCTGCTACTCTCAGACTCGGGAGATTTCTTTTTTTCTTCAGCCTCTCTTAAGCGCAAAACTATTTTTCTACCATTCTATTTTTAAGAAATCCAAAAATTTTAATAGCCCGTTTGAATAGCCTAACGCTGATTTTTCTTTTATTTATTTATTTATTTTTTTTTAGGTCATTGGTAAGCTTCGGCCTTAACGCTTTCTGATGACGTTCGAACTTTTATAACCCAACAGTATTTCTCTTCCCTCGTATTTGCACTGGCGTTGGTTTGGGTGATGGGGGGGGGGGGGATAGGTGGGCCAGTTAATAATAACACACACGTATTTCCATTTGTTTTTATATTATACGGTATTAGAGTGAAATTAAATTTACGAGCGCTTGCGTGCGTCTATTTAGTAGGAGCGAAGACGTTGATAGTGTGGGGGTGGGATGACAGGGAGGCAGGGAAAGGATAGGAGGGTGGTAGGGGGATTTGTGTTGCTGAGGTGTACTAATCGCAGCTGTTTACAGACAATAAAATAAAATTTCCATCTGTGAACAATTTGTTTCGTATTGTCTATTGATTCTTTTGTATTATTAGGCTATGGATAGAGAGAGAGAGAGGGAAAAAATAGCGATTGTTTATCTTTATAGAATTTTTTTTTTTTTTAATATTATATTTGGGAAGTTGAATTTTTAAGGCGATTAGTGTGACCGATCGCACACTAGGACACGTTATAAAAGGGTATAGATTATTAGATGGGTTGGCCGGTGCTCAATGATATATTCGGTGGACAATATAATGCGGATTTTTTTTTTGTTTTATATAAAATTATTATTATTTTATTTTTTTCTTACTGAACAATAAAATAATAGCAAATGTTTTACAAAACAATATTGATTGTTTACTTTATGATTACTAATTATTTACGAATTGAACATGGTTTTTTTTTTAAAATAGGCTACATATGTGGCGAGTAGAACAATATTTAGAAACATTTTCGAAAACTAATTTTTATTTTATAAGGTGAAAAAAAAAATTATATGGAGGAACTAAAAAAAAAAAAAAAATTTGTGTTTTTGTTTTCGAAGCTTTGTTTATGGGTAATTTGATAGGCTACATTTTAAACTTAAAAAAAATTTATTATAAACACCAAACACAGAGAACTGTGATTTGCGAGTCGAGATCAATAATTAATTTGCAGGAAAAGCGTTGAATTACATACATTTTACTGTATTTGTCAACGTATTAATTTGATAGCTTAATTATAATTTAGATAATTATTTGTAATTATTTTATTCCTGGTTTGACTAGCAAGTAACAGTGCAACACTTTTACCGTCACACATTGGTTATGAATGCATGTACATAACTTTCCAACGAAAAAATTGCAAAATTTTTTTATTAGACTCTGGGGGAAGGGGGGGGAAAGATGAAAAAACAAGACAAACGTAGAATGCAACGACTGTAGTTAAGATTTTAATTATTATTTTGCTGCAAGCATATAAGTTACCAATATTTTAGAGGTAAAAAGGTTTTTATTCTTCTGGGCGTGATTAATATGTTAGCACAGTTCGGCAAGTATTGACAGTTGGAAACGCGCGTGTTCGAAACACATTTTTATTTGTTGGTAGAGTCATTTTTTTATTAGGCTGAAGAAAAAAAGGCTTTTATTTTTTTTTTTGGTACCGGAACTTTGTTAGCGCAGGTGTTACGATTACTCCGTAAGCCAACAGTACATGTATTGTATTTAGGACACGTTGAAATAATCAAGCCTTGGCAACAACTTTTAATTATTACAAAAACTGTAGTTGGACAAGTCACACCTGTCACCACCGTTGTCACACTCTGACATCAATCATCGATCACGAACAAAAAAAAAATCTATCAATATCTTTCGATTAATATCGAATATTTTTTTTCTTTGGAAATGGGAGGTGGGAAAGGGGGGTGGATGTTGTGGTAGGATGGAACATTTTTAAAGTTTTGCTGTTGTAGACTTTGATCTAGGTTGGTCACGTGACCGCCATTGTTTGAAACGGCAGTTCACAGGTTGAATATTCAATATCTCCGCCTCCTCCTGTTCAAAGGTGATGAATTCGTTGAGGTCATTTAAATTAGAATACGAGAGAAGAAGAAGAAGAAAAAAAAAAAGTGTTAACAAATTGTTATTATGTTCGACGTGGACGATGAGGTGTCGGGGAGTGATAAGGGGTTTGAGGGGGGGGGGGTTCTTTTTGCTGTGGCGGTGATGATGTTATAATAAAATTAAAGAGTTTGTTGCTTAGAACTTTAAATAAAAAAAATAAAAAAAAAATTTATATATAAAAGTTCACACGTGTTAATCAGGAAATGATTTTGAAGAGGTATCGTCGTTGATGCGGTGGGGGTGTTTTTTGTTTCTGTTCTCGGGGTAAAATGCTTTTTACCCCTGAGAAGATTTGGTCGAGGAATCAACAGGCCTTAATTCCTGTGTCATCCGTCGCTTCTTTATCGGTAGCCACTCTTTTTTTTTCTTCTTCTTCTTCTTCTTCTCTTATTCATCTCGAAGGAGATGGGATAGGTTGGCTGAATCGATGAGTAGTTAAGGGTTGACTAGCCTAGCACAACTTTCCCCGATTCAAATGCTTTTTTTTTAAAAAACTTTTTGTCCCTTACTTTTTTTCTTTTTTTTTTTTCTTGCGCGTTTGGCGTCGCGAAATGCACGAAAAAGTTCGCATTTCTAAGATATTTTTGAAAGCTTTATTTTGACGCGAGAGAAATTTTGGTGTGAGAATTGTGTCTCGCTTGGCGATTTTTTTTTTTTTTTAATTGATCAAACAGAAACATTTTTTTTTTCTTCTTTTTACGACGCTGGGTCCAACATTCTATTCTCATCAATTATTCGAATCAACTCGCAACGATCGAAATGCGGTTTTCTTTCGTTGTTTATAATCAGTCAACTGAGGTAGCGACATCTTGTACATTTTTTTTCTTCTTGTACCAGAAAGAAAGGCGAGAATAAAGTAGATTGTACGGTATTTTAATTGAAATTTACGCATGTTGATAGGAGTATTTTGTTTACACTTTTTTTTTTCTTTCTCTCGACTTTTCTTGTGATGAAAATTTTTATTCGATTCGTTATGCTTAAATTTTTGGGTGGAAATGGTTCTTAATTTATGTGAGAATTGTGGTAAAGCGTTCCTCGTGTAAATGGCGATTTCTATCTAGTTTTCTGGACAAGTTTTCAGCGTGAAAACTTCGCGGACTTCTGCAGACGTGCTGAGCTTCAGCAGTAAGCAAAAAGCTGTAGCAAGTATTAAAATTTGACTCTGCTGAAATGTCGCCTAGAGAATCCAACATTAGGATGCATTTTTAATCGGGTGACCTCGTCTATCATTGTGTCTATCAATATGTTCAGCTGAATAATCAAATTTGAAGCTGCGAATACATTGTCGATACACGAATGTACAGTATGTTTATTTCAGGGCTTATTAAAATGAAGCGAAACATTTGTGACCCTTTTTTTCTATTTAAATTCTTGCGTTTAATTTTGAGGTTAAATAACCTGAATCTATTATCTTATTTACAGTATGTCTGGTTCTCCGGACGAGTTTTCAGCGTGAAAATTATGCGGAATTGACATTTTAACGCTTACAATAATTCTCAGAACAAGAAACATTGCGCACCCGACTGTCCTGAGACAGAGCTGAAGACGTCTTAAATTTGTATGTTTCAGGTGGAAGAAAAGCTCACTGCTCGAGCATTAAAATCGTCCAGAGAACTACCGATAGGCGCTTTTAAACTTCCGCGTGTCACCCAGCGAAACTTTTCTTTTTCAAACGAGGCTTACTGGTGGATGATGACGAAACATTTATTTTATTTTTTTTCTCGCTACGCTTGTGATTGATATTAATAAGCGAGTATTGCGAACGTGATTGAATGGCCTCATAGAGTAATTAAATAGGGAGGCTAAGCAAAAACGAAAGAGTTAACCGGTTGTGTTGTTATTCGGTTGGTTTCGTCGCTTGGTTACTTGGCCAATTGTAAAAGTGCCTACTCGATCACCTTGTAAATAATTGTTGGCATTATTATTACAGCTAATGAGCTGCTTTAACTTTTGGTCTGTTTGTATCTAACCCCTTTCCCACCTCCCCCGCATAACACTTCCTTACTTTATTACTTTTTTTTTTTTTTTGTAATTTTATTTTCGTCGACGCAATAGTTGCGATTGGTCCATTCGCCAATCCCAACGATGACTTCATTTTTCGCGGTAAACTGCTAATTGTGCGGCGGGCGAAGACGAGCTCCGCAAAGGAACTGATGAAAATTGAGAGCAGCACCTCTTACAAAATCATTTTTTTGTTCTCATGCGAAACCTTAATTAAGAAACTTTTAAAAAAATTTTTATTAAGGTGCGTAATTGCTGAATTTTTAATTATTATACACGTAGTCGGAATGGTTTTTGGTCTTATATTTTTTTCACACCGGAATAATGTCTTAATCTTGAAAAATAATATTTCGTGAACTATTTTTATATCTGAAAATTTAATATGATTTTAGTTTTTTTTTTTTTTTAAAGAAAGAGGTCACGGCGATTTGTAACCCCCCTCGCTGCCCCTTTTTTTTTCGCCTTCAAAATCCTTCTGCCACTATTTTTAATATCACCTGAGATAAGAATAATTCGTTATCGGTGGTGGTGGACTTTAACGATTTTTTTTTTCTCTTATTTCTTTCGCCTTATTAATTTTTTTTTTTTTTTTTTGGTAAATTTTTTTGTGGTTAAATCGAAGGTGTGTGTGGAGGTTAGCCTAAAGTAGAGGGCGCTCGGTAGCAACAGGGTTATCAAAGGTTTGTCACTGCAATTTCAAATTAAATTCGATTTTGAATGGCCACCAAACTTTTTAAAGACTAAGAAGTGACTTGCAATTTCTTACATGTAATTTAATTTTTATTTAAAGGAGAGAGAGAAAGAAAAAAAATTTATATATTTTTTTTTATTTAAGTTATATAAACTTGAACTAAACGTTTGGGGTAGGACAAGGTGAGGGTATTGAATATTTATTTTTTTTCTTTTTCTCTTTCAAAAATTTTGATGGCTCGAACTTTGTAATAAGCGAAGGTGAGGTATGACCGGGGCCGCCCGTCCGTATTCGTTCTCCGCAGAACCGGGAGTCACTATGTCGTCACTAATACGCTTGTGTGTCTCTCGGAGCTGCCTTATTTTTGCAGCTCCGTAAGTTGATACTTGAGTGGGAGGCGAAACAGATGTTGTCCATTTCAGGCCACGTAACGCATCCAGGGTCGTCGTCAAATATAAACTTTTAAAACAGGATACTCTACTTAGGCGGATGGGGAGGGAAAGAAGAAAAAAAAAATGGCGGGAAAGAGATATAGGGATGAAAAAAAAAATATGTTTAGGATTATATTAAGTTTGGATGAAATGAACGGGCTGTCGGTAGGGTCAATCCGATATTACGGAACAATTTTTTTTACCATGGACAATAAGAATTATTCTTAAAAGTTTTTTTTTAATGTGAAGTAAAGATTGACTAAATGCAAGTTTTAATTTTTACCTTTTTTATGTTTTAACCTCTAGAAATTAGTGTTATAGGTGGGGATGATATTAAAGTTTTTTTGAATAGGGACGGTTGTGGGTTATATTACCAAAGGATTGATGACTGGATTTAAAATGGCGTGGTTTCTGTTAGGGGGGGAAAGGAGGTGCCTCAATTGAGGGGTTAAAGGTTGCAGACCAGACGTTTTCCAGACAGACCGATGAGCCATTTTTGCCGCGAACCGTGATGTACCCTGGGTATTGTACATATTTGGGCGAGAGAGGGAGACGAGTTAATGACCGTTTAACGATTTTGTCGAGAGGGAAGGTGGAGTAGGGGGTGAGGGCGGGTGATTACAGATGAGCAAGGGATGAGGATGGACCTGCTTCTATATTTAGGGACTTCTCGTATTCGGCAGAAAACACATTCATTTTTTTTTTAATTGTCTGTTTTTTTCCCCCCCTTCATTTTTTTTTTTTTTTTAAAAAGTGATGTCTGTTTTTTTCTCATCTTTTGAGCAAAAAAAAAAAAAAAAAAGCAGTTATAGAAATTGTCGGCTAAAGTAGAAAACCTCATAACTTCCCCAACATTAAAAATTTGCCCGAGTACGGTACCTATTAGAAACTTTGTTGAAGAACTGATATGGGAGTTGGAAAGCTTGTTTCTGGTGGCTATTAATTTCCTGTGAGTGATGTGGAGTTACAAGTACAATGCAAAATCTTATAGAACTGAGATTGCTTAAAATCAGGTTTTGGCAAAAAGTGGCGTTAGGAGGTTTTCTAGTTTAGCTGAGAAGTGCTGATCAAAGTTATTTATTTTTTACTCACACACAGGAAGTAGAATAATTTGTCTGCTTAATCGATCGAACTCGATTTTTTTTTTAAATTTAATTAATTTAATTTCAAGACAAATTTTTTTTTTTTTTGGTCAATTTTTAAAGTTTGATGAGTTTATATAAGTAATTGGAGGGGGTTGAAACTAAAATGTGTATTTTTGGACTGGAGTTGGCGATGTCATATCTGAGATTTATGTGAAAAAGACACGTCCGACAGCTGCCATCTACTTCGCATGTGCGTCGTCGTGCAAATTCAGAAGATGAAGAAGAAAGAAAAAAAAAAAAAATAACCACGAGAAAATAAATAAAAAATATGTATAAAAAAAAATTAAGCATTTTTTTTTTCTTCCCCCGCTACTTCGTCTTCCTATGCTTTGTGATAGGAGAGAGTAGGGTATACGTGGACTCTACACATCTTCCCATTTTTCATCGTATATATTTCTGCGTCATTTTATATATATGTATATTTTACATGTCAAATATGGTGTGTAATGCGTCTTCTGGTTACGGAATGGCAAGGAGAGAGAGAGAGGAAGTGAAGGTAAATATTTGACCGATGCGTTTCGGGTAAAGGAGCAGGAGGACCAACCCAAACAACGGCTGTTACCACATACAGTAGATATCTATCCAGCCCTCGTCATCCACTTCCTTTACCCTCATTCCTACTCTTCCCTCGAGAAATGGCCGCCGTCTTGTCACACTGGCGGCCATATTGCTACGCGTGAAAATATTTGGCGCAGGATGTTGACTTTCTTTTTTTTTTTTTTTTATTCTGAGAAAACATTCATTTTACTTGAGCTCTTTTTTTTCTTCTGTCGCTAATATGATCGCATCCGGTCTCGTAATAAACTTAAAGGTAACGAAAGTAATTTATACATGTGGCCATTTTGGTAGGATTCATATTACGAGAGTAAAAATAATATAATAATGATACGCGGATTTCATATTTCTTAATGACGTTTAATCAACGTTTTTATTTGAGATATTAATGCGTTTATTAATGAAAAATGCAGGCGATGGGGGTTTGTGAAGGAATTTTAACACGCTTTACGTAGGCTACATGTTTTTCTTTTGTTGTTTTTTCTCATCCTTTTATTTTATTTGTTTTTCTTTTTCTCTCGATCCTTACGTCTCGTTCAACTCGCGTACAGCTCTTTCGCGCTGTCAGGTTTGTCCTGCACTTGTGTCTCGGTATACACTTGCTCGTAAGTTTAACTTGTATACAGTACTTTGCTTTTGGGAGCAATTTGTACACTCGTAAGAGGATGGACCGAAAGAGAGAGAGAAAGGCTTTTAATGACCACCGATGACCTCTCACGTTGCAACTCAAATCGTCGGGGATAAAAAGTCGTTGAAAGGAAGTTTTTTTTTTTTCGTATTGGGTTGGGTTGGCTGTTGTAACGACGAGAGAAAACAAATAAATGTCCAAACGTTTTGTGAGTTGAGAAATTTATTTGGTTAACATCGAGTGAGCGGACGAAGATTTTGTGCACTTTTTGCTCGGGATTTGTATTAAAAAGGAATGGGGGAAAAAAAAAATTGTTTTTGCATGTTTTTTTGATATTGAAAGAATTGATTTTTTTTTATCGAGAAATCGGAGATTGTTTTCTATTTACTGCAGATAAAAGCTATTGATTTCAAATTCTGTTTTTGTTTTGTTTTAAGCTAATTTTGAATTGTACGGTAGCTCAAATAAGTTTCGAATAATTTGAAAAGGTGTGAAAAAGCGAGTAAACAAGGAACAAACTGTGAATGTATCGATTGGAAGAAAGCGTTCGGTGCAAATGGAATTTTATATTTAACTTAACCCGAAAACTAAACACATTATAAATTGGTCTAAAATGCTTTTAGGAGATTTTTTTTCTTCTACAGTATTTGTATTTTTTTTTTTTTTTTTTGGTTACCTCCAACGAGTGCGCATGCGCTATCGCGTGTTTGGGTGTCGGAATAGATGATAAAATGTCCACATTTTGAGAAAATTGAGACGTTTAAATGGACGGGGCTGTTGAATTATTCCTTTTAGTCCTATTTGCATATACGTCGAATTGAAGTACACGCAAATGCAATAAGAAACGGCTAAATAATTGCGACTAAAAACTCCTCCGCACAAATATATACACACACCAAACGAATCGGAAGAAGAAGTAAGAGTAGAAAAAAAATCACAAAAGAATATAACAAAAATAAGGGAGAAAATTTTTTCGTTATCTATCTCTCTCCCTCTCGTTTTTTCTTCTCTCTCTCTCTCTCTCTCTGGTCACATATCCGATTGAATGCATTTTCAATATTAAACGAATGTAATAAGAAAATGCAAATAGATTTGGTTTTGCAAAGTGTGTGTGTGTGTGGCCGGGGCGGCGAGTTTTTAGCCCAGGCCCGACCTCGAGTGAGCGACAGTTTAAAAGCTCTTTCTACACTCACACCGAGTGAGTGAGACTATCACTCACTCTTTCTCTCAGCCCCAGAGAGAGAGAGAGAGAGAGAGAGGGAGAAAATAATGTTTTATTTGAACTGTAGGAATTGTGTAAGCTTAATAACTTCCCAAACACATTGCGAACAAACAAGCCGAACGAGGATCAGCTCTACTCCTCTAATATATAGTCTACTAAATTACAACTTCAACATTAGTAGTATTTTTTTTATAGTTCCTGGATCACAACTTTTCCAAGTGCGCGAAGTTATTTTTTTTAAATACGCGATGACTTTTTTATTCAACTGTCTTTTTTAATATGATTTTAATTAATAACATTTTGGTGCTTTCGATAAAATGCTGTAAAAGGTTAACAAATAATAATTGCACATACTTTTCATAGGTTTACATTACAAATTTATTTATTTTTATTTATTTTCATTGGCCATGTTTACTCAATTTACAATAATAATAAAAAAGACTCAATCAAATACAGTACGTATGACTTCGATGAGAGCCGACAGAATGAACGGCTCAGTAAGGAAAATTTTAAGACAAATAATTTTTATAGCTGCAATTCAATACCCTCTTAAAATAATTATAGGGAAAAATCATTTTTTTAACATTAACATTATTAAAATGCAATATGTTTCAAATAACAATAATAATATTAATGTTGTTTTGAGTTGTTATTTTTTAGAATTCCAATTTATTTACTTTTAAGAAGCTTTTTGTTGTTGTTGTTGTTGTTTGAGAATATTTTACGAATAGGTAAAACAGGTTTGTTTAATATTTTCAATAATAATTGATCAAAATTTCCGCAAACCAACAAAAAAAAAAAAAAGTTTTTTACTCTTGACATTTCGCAATATTTAATTTAACTTTTAAGTCTTGAGTTTTATCTCCTTAATTATTACCCGGGTATGCACAAGAAAGAAAGATTTCGTAACTCGTCGTTGGTCTTGGTCGATGACGTAACCAAAATCCGTGTTAATTGTTAGTGCGAAAACAAAGCTTATGTGTGTGTGTGTGGGTTAGGATGAGGGGAGCAGGGGGATAGGGATGCAGGGGCGGGATGGATGGATGGATTATGGGATTGTGACACAAATCGTGATTCTAATCAACAAATATGCCGCAATTAACTTAATTATTGCTTACACTTATTACAACTAAATAACATTACACACACGTCGCACGTGTAAAACTATGAATGTAACGGCGACACATCTCCACCCCTCTCACCCGGACAACAAAAAAAAAAAAAAAACAGAAAGAAAGACAAATTCGCTCATTATATTAGCGGCGAAGGTGAGCATTGTGGTTGTTGCTGCGGGGGAGGCGAACGTTATAATATACGCTTCTGTTTCGCTCGCCAATGGATATATACATAAGGTGTGGGGGGATGAGGGGTGTCCTGGCGACTCCACAATATCTATCGCCTTAATTATGACTGATTGCTTATTTTTTTTTTTTTGGTGGGTGTGGCCCGCCACTCCCACTTCTACCCCAGACGCGTTGGATGCGGATGGATAGTCCACGGATTTCTTCACTTTTGTTCTATTAAGTCAGCGCCCGTACACTTTTTTTTTTATCCCCGACTATTTTTTTTTACACGTAGATAATCTATCTCTATCGTTTGTGGTGTGTGTTTTTTTTTTAATTTATTTTGGCAAAAATTGACGAAAAAACCTTAGGGATAGGTGTGGTGTATGTAGAGAAAGATAGGGGTGGGATGAGTGGAACTTATGGGTGATAACTATTTTAGTTCACTCACCTTGTTTTTGTGAAACACATGTGCGCATTTATTTCTCCTTATTTATCTCGCTCTTTTTCCTATCTTTCAACCCCCCCATCCTTTTTTTTTTTTTTTTTTAACTAGTACGTACTATGCGTTGTTCGGGTTTTACTGTTAGAAAGGGAGAGAGAGAGAGGCTATTTTCTTTATTTAGAACGAGAGCGGCTATTTATTTGACAAAATTCGTGAACACGGTGGCGTATGGCGGAAACTCGTTTGAAAGAATAACAAAAAAAAAAAAAATTTAATACTGTATAATTTTCTTCTGGCTTTAGCGAAATTAGGTTGATTATAATTATTATTTGATACGGAAAATAATTTAATTTTTTTTTTTTTTTTTTAAGAAAAAAAATTTATATAGTGTAGGCTAAGGTTGACACCTTAAAATAAAATACTGTAGTGTAATGGGAAGAGCGAAATTTTCGGTACACTGTACAACGCAATTTATTTTGATGTAAAGGTTAATGTTTATGGGTTAAACCAAATTATTAATGTACTGTACCGTATTTTTTTTTTTTTTTTTAATGCGTAGCGGGTATCAACTTTTTAAGGAAATTTTATTTAGTCAATTTATATTCGTTTAGTTAAATTGTTATCTCATGTTGAACAATAATAGGATACCATAAAACAGCATGGCTCTTATTTTATGAACGTTAAAAATTATTATTTTTGGTGATTCCAGCGCTGTGTGTTTTTTTTTTTACTTCAAGCTTTATGGAAGAAAAAAAATTGCCATTAAAATTTTCGTATTTTCTATTAAGATTTCGTATTTTTTGTTTTTTTTTTTAAAAAAAAAAAGATATTTATTAACTATTGTCTTTATTTGTTTTTATTTCGTTTATTTATTTGTAATTGATGATTAATCATGTTTTTTTTTTCTTTCTTTATTTTTAGGTAAGTACCTGATCCATTTAATTTGACCTAAAACGACGGTGGCTGAAGATTCCTGGCGTGAGAGAGCGGTACCGAGTCCTCGGTCTGTGGGTTGTTTTTTTCTTCTTTTTCTGTGTAAGAGTTCGACTGACTACTGTTTAAAATCAGTTAACGGTAATTGGTTAATTAGCGTTGAGCTTTATTTTTTTGTTTAATAAAATTCGAGACGCGCATCCAGTTTTTTTAGTTAAGAATAAAATGAGGGCTAATCGATGAGAAACGTGAGTACGCCAATCAATTATTATCAATCGATCCGATCGATCGAAGCTTCGTCCGATTCGCCTCGATGTGACGTAGAGCGAGGCTTGGAAAGAATAATAGTCGCACGCGTAATGCTCGGGAGAACAAGTAGTTTAGGTTTTTAAGGCAGGTAAGGGTAATTAGCAGAGGGATAATCAAAAGTAATTAGTGACATGGTTTGCACTGATAAATTCACTTTCGGAAGAAAAAAAATAATAATTTTGTTTTTAAGATTTTTCGTTTTTTTTTTTTATTGGTAAGTTATAAGAGGAAATTATTAAGAGGGATTTTTTTTTATGATGATGATTGATAAAAAGTTTTGTACGTGTGTTTTGATGCAAATGATTTCGGATTAATAAAACCGAACAAGTGATTTTCAGTTCAGCAAAAACCTAGGAGCGATCAAAGTTTGCGCAGTTTATCGAAAAAAATTATCTTTTTGCTTTGAATAAATGGAAAATTCAAAGAAATAAAAACGTAGGTACTGTAATCTGAGTAAAATACAGGATTCAGATTTCAAATTTTGTTTTTTGAGCGCATGATAATTTATTAGCATTTAATCAAGACAAATGCAAATAATATTCGAAACGAATTGATTTTCGATGTAGTAAATTTTACTCCAAATCTTTTAGAAAGTAAGATTTAGCAAGAACTTAGAGGGGCATGTAATCAATAATTTTGCTTTTGTTTACAAATTACCCCCACAAACAAAATGCAAAATTATTATCAAAATAACTGATGCTCGTACTATAGATTAACTTTTTCATTTAATTTTGGGAGTGAAATTACAATTTAAAAAAAAACCTTTTCATTATCTTCTTATGAAATCACGTTTAACGGTTGTTATTCGGGTTAATCTCGGAAGTGAGCCCTACCGTTAAAAATAGAGGAATGTTTGCGGGATGAAAGAAAAAAAAAATAAAAGGTTCTTTTACGTTTCCGTAATAAAATCGATTAATTAATACGTGGGAGAGAGAGCGGAGTGGGTTGGTTGGGAGGAAATAAAAATGTCTCTGGTGATTTTATCTTTCCGATATAGAAAACAAATGCAGTTACTAAGGGGATGATTCTTCTTCCCCAGCCTCATTCCCCCCATCCCCCTGCGTTTTACCCTACCGTGTTTTTCTACGTAGCCGTTTAATAGTCATTAGTGGAAAAAATGTTTCTTCATATCTCTCCCGCTTTACTACTCTCACTCTCTCTCGCGCTGTAATTACGAGTCAGGTGACGTCATAAAACGAAAGCGACGGCATCTTAGCAGGTGCCGTGCTATTAGAGAGCGGAATGAATGAGTGAGAGATTTATTTATTTTTGCACATTGTGCGATGTGGGAGCGGAGGGAGGGGTGAATCTGTGTGTGGAGACAAGTTCACCGAAGCAACCGAAGTCTTATTAAAATGAAATTTCTTTTTATATCTAATCGATATCGACTCTGATGATAATTTCGAAGCTTGAGATGAGTTGATGCGGGGGGGGGTGGGTATGAAGGAGGGAGAGAGAGTGGGGGTAGGGGGGGGGGGGAAGAGACGACGAAGAAATTGATTGCAGAGAAATCGTGCGCGAATGTGCGATTCTTTTTTTTTCTTTCTTTTTCTTGTACTTACTAAACACCATCATTACAACATCCGATAATTAAACTTAAACACGCTACTTCAAAAATTTTTTTTTTTTTTTGAAATCAATAAAGATTTTCGCCTTTATTATTGAAAAACCCGGAGTCTAGGCATTCCGATTTTTTTTTTTTTTATTACGAGATAAAAATAAGTCTAGGATGATGATGATAATAATATGATAGGATAATCAACGATGATAGTAAAACACACTTTGAGAGAGAAAATGTCTCGCCATATCGCGACACCTAACGGGTATTTTTTTTTTCGTGTTAAAAAGTATTTAATGAATTTCTAAAAGTAATTTTTCATGATAAATTTTTTTTTTTTGATACATGTATTAAATATAGATTTCTTAGAACTTTTTAAAACAATCAGTGCTAGAAATGATTACGATTGCGGTATCTGGTGAGAGTATGTATGCTGTGCTCAAGGCTCAACATTTTTATTATCATTTTTTTTATGCGAAGTCTACTAGGGGACAAATTTAGCTCAATTAATTTAGGTGTATCACTCGAAAAAGTTCGCTAAACACTCGGAACCTTACCTAATTTTTAAGCAAAGTTGGTTTACCGAATTTCTCCCATTGAACTCCGCGTGCGCTACGGAATAAAATTTAATAGTTATTTGTTCATTGTTATTTTGTTTTTTTAATTAAATATAGGATGTTAAAATGTGTAAGAATTTTTAAGAAAATCTAGTTTTTTGCGTTGAAAACTCTATACAAATATTTAACGCAAATCGACCGACTGACTACATTTTATTCCTTTATTATTATTATTATTTTTTTTTTTTGCGTTTTGAAAGAAAATAATCGTAAATCCTTTTTTATTGAATTTTTCAATCCAGTTTGATATTTGTTAGAATTGAAATAAAATCGAAGAAGAAAAAAAAAATAAGTGGGGAAATATTTTAAAGCGCGCTATTGTTTGGTCATTAAATTTAGGTTAACTCGAGGGATGTACGAGAAGAGGGCGTCGGGTGGAGTGTGAAGGGTATATAATACAGTATGTGTGTGTGGGGTGGGGTAGGTGGAGGAATAGAAACACAAGTGCGGATGTTTATGTGTGTCGAAGAATGATTTTTTAATAAAATGTGGGATCACGTTTGACTTATGCAAATGTATCTCGGAGGTCGGTTCTCTCTCCACTCGAACATGTGTTGTTCGGAAAGAGCAAACCAGCTACACACGTCCAAACGGTAATATTTATGTCTAAATTTTGCGTCATAGCGGGGATAATAAGCGCGTTTTTGAAACAAGAATCGAGCAATCGACGAGCAAACAAGTTATTCATTATAAAAAATAAAAAAATACGAAGCTTGCACTTGCATTACGTAATAATGAAAGGCGCCTACAATAATGGTGAGGTGTGAATCTCTTAATTATGCGCCAAGTTCACGCGATTTCGTCGACTAATTTCCCCTCCTCCTCCTTCATCTAATGCATTTGTCGAATGACTAATCAGAAAAAAAGAAAAATCAAATAAATTGAAATCTATATAAACTTTTTAGTTGAGTATTGTACAGTACGAAAAGCTTCTTTTGATTGGAGAGTGGCGAAGGTTAATTGGTATTGACGTCACCGCAGGCCATCCGCTGGCGGAGGGAAAAAACGTGAAGAGTCACCAAATATTGTGACGGGGAAATAATAAATTGATGTAATTAATTAATAAAGCGAGAGGTTTCGATAGGTAGGTGGTCTCGGGGACGCCCCCTTTTTCCGGAAATCGATAGGGGCAGGTGGTCGATGAGGATGAGCTTGGAAGAAACAGTAAAGAAAAAAAGACCCTGGAAACAATGTTTTTTGGCCCCCTTTTAACTTAAATAAAAGTTTTTTGGAGAGCATAAATAAAAAAAATAGCCTTCTTGGATATTATGGAGAGAGAAAGGTTATTTTTTTTTTTGGATGTGTACGTATTTATTCGAGGGGTTCTTCTCCTCAACTGCACCTCATGAGCAACGTCATAGCCACGTTACGTAAGCGTGGGAAAAGAAGTTGTCTACATCAACTAAAAAACATAAATAAATAAAAAAGCTTTCGCTCTCTCTCCCTTCGATTTGTATACCTTGTGTGTGTGTGTATGGTTGGGGGAGGGTGGAAAAAAGAAGGGGGGGTGTTGTGATGGTCGGGGGAGGGGGAGGGGGGAAATTCCGATAAAAGTTAAAGTTGAATGAAGCGTCCAAACGTTCGGGGGCCCTTTCCATTTCACCCGCCTGCCCTTTTTTTATTTTCTCCTTTTTTTGGGCGCGCACATCCATGTTAAGGAATGAAAAAGTGGGCAAAGTTGAAATGGAAGGGTTAAAAACAAGTTGAGCGAACTAGCCTTTGATGTATGTATCTCGAGAGAGAAGAAGAAAAAAAAAGAATTACTCTTGTAAATAATGTTGCGTTATAAAAAGAGAGAGAACCTTTCTTCACCCGAAGGATTGAACGAACCCTCGCGATTTGCATATTATGCATCCTTGTCCCAGGACCTTCCAGTAGAGAGAGAGAGAGGTTTTTTGAGGTGTTCTCTTGTTTGTTGTTGAGGTGAGTCAATTGGTCAAGATATTCTTTTCCACACCTTCCCACCCTCAATTTTTTTTATTTTTTTACTTACCTCTTTCACTCTTGTGTTGGAAGAAAATTGATTCATATTTAAATTGACCAAAGCGATTTTTTCTTCTCTCTACTTCTTTTTGGTCACCTACCTAGCTTTCGGATGTATGGAGAAAAAGTGCGAGAGAAAAATGGGAGGTGGAGTTTTTTGTTGTTGTTATTATTATTAGTATTAATAAAGATGAGGAGGCCATTTATGTAGGTCGTGCATAAGGTGTAGTGTATAGAGAGAGAAGAAAAAAAAGGCCGCGAGGGATTGAAAGGACCTGGGATGGTGGTGGACCCTTCGGGGAAAAAATGTATGCACATCAGTCACTAACTCGCTCTGGTGGTGGTCTCTTTGTTGTTGGAGAGTTTCCTGGGAAAAAAGGGTTATGTTGGTTACCAAGGGGTCACTTTTTTTAACTCTCCGAATCAAAACGGCTCATGCATATGCGGATCGGTGCAGGACCAGTTCTCCGGAAGAAAAAAAGTAGGAAACAAGCGCTGCTTTTTTGACTAAAGAGAGTATGAGAAGCGGGGTTAAAGGGCATCAACATGGGCGCTATTAATGCGCATACAGTAGAACACTAGATCAGCGTTTTAAAGGTTTGGTTAAATCGAGCTGATGGTCTTCCAACATTTTTTTTAGGAAAAAAACAGAAAGGCAGAGTTTTTAAACTTTTTAAAGTTTAAAAGACTACGAGGTCCAGACATGGGAAATCTAGTTTTGTTAGGGAATGTCACTTTTTAAAAGTATGAAATGGGTATGAATGGTCGTCTTTTTTTTTATTGAGCATCGGACTTCACTGTGACCAAACTCAGCTAATAATTTTTAAGTAACAAACTGCTTCGATTAACCGAATAGGATAGGATGGACCCTTTCTTAATAATTTTTTTGACAAACCCGAATTTTTGGACGACAAAATAATTACAATGTAAAATCAGAAATCGCAGCTGTTATTTGAAACTACTGTACATGTATTTAAGCAAGTTTTTCTGTCGTTTTTTCAACAATTTTAAATCAATTTACCGGTATTTTTAGTAAATTGGAGGCCAAGATTATTACTTTAGATCTGACATGGGTGCACAGTCATTTTTTTTACTACAGTATTTACTTTTTTTAAAAAAAAAATATATTATTCAAAGTGCCAGTATTTAATGAGAATTATGTTTAAATTTTCATTTTACAAAATGAGAGAAAAAAAAAGATGTTTATTCGTTATGTATTGTATTTTTCATTACGTGGGAATCGTCCAAAAAGTTTGCTTCCATCTTCTTCTTCTCTCTTGCAATTTGTAAACCTTAATACGTAACGGATAGTTAGCGCAATGGAACGGAAAAATTGATGATGTAAAATGAATCTGTAAATTCGTAGCGGCGGAACGAGTTTTTATTTATTTATTTATTTTTTTCTTTACTACAAGAATTTTTTTTTTATTTAGAAATTGATGCGGTTAACGTAAATATTGCGTATAAAAAAAATGTAATGCTTTTGATTCTCCCATTTCTGCCTGGTGTGTTTGGGAATGACCTTCACTCGGACGGACCATTGCCCTATTAACAAACTTTGTCGTCCCTCTTCGGCGGGAGTCCCAGGGAATGGAGAGGGGGGAGGAGAAAGTGGTCCAGACAGAATATGCGGTTTTTTATCTGCACTTTTTTATTCCCGTCTCTATGTTTCGCTTCTTCGTTGACCTCCTACTGACCCTTTAAAAAATTCATGTCACTTGCGATGCATAAGATGGAGATCAATAGAGGCGAGAGAGGGGTGGTAAGGTGAAAGAAGAGAGAGAGGGATGGAGGTGGTCGGTGTGAGGGAGGAAGAAAAATTGACCCACAGAAGAAAAAAAAAATAAACACACAAAAGAGATCAAGCCGTTCTACCCCCTTGTGGGTGTAATTATCTCACCTTCAAATAAATACCCCTACTCCCACTTTTTTTTTTTATTTCGCTAGACTATTCTCTTTCTCCTTATGGATGGGGGGAGTAGGGTAGTAAGGAAAGTATAAAGAAGGCTAAAAAACGAGGGAGAGAGCTTGGTAAAAAACGAGGCGAGAGAGAGCTTTCTCCTACGCTTCTTGTTTTTTGGGGACTTTGAATTTCTTAGTCTCCCCCCCCCCCCCACAGTATATCCCGGGTGAAAGAGTGGCTTGAAACCCCGAGGAAAGGTTAGAAGAGGTCTTCCCCTCTCTCTCTCTTTGAGTGAGGGGAGGGAGAGACCTAAGGTGGGGCCAGAGTTTGGACAGGATGAAATAAAAAATTGATGTTGGCCAAGGATAATGAACGCGTAAAAAAGTGAAAATGTGAAGGAGGAAAGGAAGAGGGGGGGGATGAAAGAGGAGGGGTGGGGGTTAAAAAAGTCGGAGGAAGGACCGAGAGGGAAAGTAAAAAAAAAAACTCTCAAAACGCAGGTGGACTCTTCATATTTGCACCTGAGACCTCTACTTTTTTTTATTCTTCCTTTTCCCTCCCCCCCTCCTTCATCTTCCTCTTAACAATGATGCTGAACGTGACTGTGACGTCATTTCGTCTGGAAAAAATAATAATACATTTTTATTTATGTTTTTTTTTTTAAAAACTTCTTTTTCTTATAAATTCTCGTTTGCGGGTAAAAATATGTACCGTATGTGATTAAATAATATTTGCGAAAATTTTTTTTTATGGGAAATAATAAATAAATAATGGGGGGATTTTTTTTATTTTCTTGTGTGAAACGGTGAGAGTGGAGAATAAGGGGAGGTAGGTCCTCTAATGTTGGTCGAACAGAATGGGTGAACCTTGGTTAAGCGACTCGGTTTCAATGACACGTTCAGGGTAGCTCGCACCTTCAATAATATTTATTTTTTTTTTAAAAAAATATAATGATTATAATGTTGTTGTTTTTTTTGCTCTCGTCGGGTTTTGAAACGCATTTTTCGAATTGTTAATTCTATTTTTACGTGTAAATGCGTATTGAATAAATTATTTTGATCGTGAAAGGTGTTTTAACCTTCTTTAAAAAAAAATTCGTTTCACTTCCTTACCCCGTTTCCACCATGTACACGGGTACCGAACCGCTCCGAGTGCTAACCACTCCCTGTAAAAAAAAATAAATAAATAAAATTATTAATATTTATAATAAATGACAGATTTAATGACCTGTCATATTTACCTAGTAGCAAAACACTATATCGGTCAATCATTTTTGAGGTCATTTTTCAATTTTCCACGCATCTCGTTGTTGACCAAGTCATAATGTGTGTGTGTACACGCATTATAACAATGTAAAATAATAAAAAAAAAGAATGATAATAATAGCAAGAAATGAAAATGTATCGGATTTTTGAATTGTTGAAACATAAATAAAGAGAAATGTGGGAGAAACACCTTAACTTTGTCCTCATTTTTGCTTATTATTATTATTTTTTTTTCTTTAATTTTTTTATTATTCAAAAAAAAAAAAAGTTTATTATAAACAGAAAACGATTGTGGTTAACATGAACAAGAAAAACGGGTGAAAGTGAAATGAGAGGAAAAATAATTTTATTGTGTAAAATAAAATTAGAGAAAAAAGAATAAAAGTGTATTGCAAAATGTAATTCTCGTCCCGCTTCTGCTTGGTCACACTGGATAATGACCTTCTTTTAACGTCTGCCAAAATATATATTTTTTTTCTTTTTGCTCACTCTTTTCTTGTGTCGTTCTTAAATGTTGTGGGGTGGACCGTAGAGAGTAGGGTGGGGGGGGGGGTTTGTTTATTCATTGCAAATGTACGTCGTTGAATTTACGTACATCTGCAAATGGGATTTTAATTACGGCGTTGCACAAACGCCGGCAACACTGCTTCAGCTCACCCGCACGTACTAGCACAGTAGTAGCCAAGGACATCTCGCCTCCACTTTTTTCTTCTTCTTCCTTTTTTATTTTTTTATTTAGATAATACAGCATATTTTTTTTTTTACAAATTTAATTTGTTTCTTTTCTTTCGTTAAGCAATTTTTTTTTCAAGTTTTATACGGTGCGTCATTTCAACTTTTGTAATACTTAAAGAGTTACACTTAAGATTTCTGGCAGTTAAATAAAAACAAAAAACATTGAGGCAATAATTTTATGATAAATTTTTTTTTTACATTTCATTTCTTAGGATATCGATTGTTGATTATTTTAATGAAATCAGTATTTTATCCGGGGAAAGCTTGTTATAGAGAATTTTAGACTCCCTTTTTAGCCTGGATTAATAAGATTTTATAGCAGGCTTACATGTACTGTATTAGAGGGAGGAATTTTGTCTGGAAAATGTCTCAATTTTTTGTATAAAGCAATTTTGCGATTGAATGAGATTTTAAATAAACGCATGTTTAAAAAGGTTTTTTATTTTTTTGGCGAAAGTTTTGTTAAATTTATTATTATGTATTATTATTCATATGCAACGAAGACTGGTACATGTAGTTAAAATCTTGAGCCAATAGTGTATTTGGTAAATCCCCGAGTGCGGCCAAATGACAGTTATTAACGAACGAGGAGGTGTACTACTATTAACTATTATTATTAGTATTAGACATCCGGTATTAAACTAACGAGCACGATTTCGCGTGTGGTGTGCATGACGTAAGCGAAAGAAGAAAAAGAGCCAGTTGGCAGGTCCAGTCCAACCAATTTTTTTTTTTTTGGGGTGCCAAACATGTCCGTCATTTTCTCTCTCTAGTTAAGCGTTATTTGAAAAGTACTCGTTTAATAATTTATCTAACGATCAAAAGCGGCATTTTGGCTCTCCAGCAATATAAATTTAATTAGCCAAATATTACACTTAGCCGATGCCAGTTTTGAAAATGTCAGTTGAAACCGATTTCGGGTGGATTTTTATGGTTGGTCGGCGCATGCGTGTGAAAAGCAGTGGACAACGATCGCACCCTGTAGTGTAGTATCATAATAATTATTAATTATGCTTTTATAAATGTAGACCGGGATTGGCTCCCGATGACCCTGATCTCGACATGAACAGAACTTGAACTAAATTCAAACACTTTTTTTATTTATAATAATACAGTATGACGAAAATATATATATATATTTTTTTTTTAAAAAAAAAAAAGGAAAAAGAATCTCTAATGGAGATGCCATTGTTTATGTTTGTTTACCTTGAGTGCCGATGATGGATGAGTGTTAGATGAAGTCCGTGAGTCAGGGGAACGTAGAAGAAAAGGTTGGGCAGGGTCATACGTTTACAAAGGTTGGCGATAGGTGGCGCACATTACGCGATGCTTTTTTTTTTTTTTTTTTTTTTTTCCCCTGTTTGAATAATCGAATGTACTCTTATGATCGCGTTCAATTACACGTACGGTACCTCGTTTAATTTTTTTTAATGCCGGGAGGAAACGTTTACACGCACCTTTTAACTGAAACAGTGTATGATATTTGAAACATTCGAATATTGATGCGAATAATAATTATTATTTATTATTGGAGAGGGGGAAATTCGAATGATTTAATTTCTGCGCGTAAGGTACAAACTTTTATTTTCTGTTGGCATCTCTTGGTTTACGAAGGAATACATTTTTTTTTTATTACATTACGGTAATTAGAATGCAATTGTGAATTTAATGAGGGGAAAGATTTAATTGGCATTAATGGAGAAAATTTCATATTTAATTAGTAGGTAATTAAGACAGTAATTATACTGGATGAATGTTTTAAATTGAAGGATGCGGAAAATGATAATATATTGATAGCCATAGTGCCAGATAATATATCAATCGTTAGAAAATAATTTGAATAAGTGTAATCAAAATTAATTTCAATCGTCAATTTAAATATACACCTGTAGAGTAGTTTGCCTACGAAATGGCCTACGAGATACTGTTGCGAGCACTCAAACAGGGAATGTATATTCAAAACAGTGTTATCGAGTTCGAAATTACTCGTAAAAATTGTTTCAAAACGTAAACATTAAACTTTTTTTTAAAAGAAAAAGTGTAAGAAACAATTTTTTTTTTTTCTTTTAATTTAAAATGTGCTATTTTTATTTTAATCAATGTACCGTATGAAGTACGGTACTTGCATTATTTCAATTTGCATAGGAAAGTTTTTTTAAAAAAAAATAATGCAAGCACTTTCGTTAATGGGATTTGAAATAATTATAATGCGCTGTACAGTACAGAGGTTTGTTTGAGTTTTTTTTTTTTTATATCTTATTGGGAGCAGTGATGTTTTAGCACTGTCTGGCTAATTTTAAGTTCCACCTGGCTTCATCTCGGATACCCGTTTGAAAATAGCCAGCCGGATAAGCGAAAAAAAAAAGAAGTTAGCACTGATTAAGAAGGGTAGGCAGGAAGTTCGGTTTAAAAACGGCGGCAACTATTTTTTTTTCTTCTTTCCTCCTGTGTGTGATATAGGTGGGTTATGACCCAGAGAGAGAGAGAGATGGATTGATAGAGTTTTGGGAGGGTGCAGTGGGATGGGCGGAGAGGTAAGATTGGATTACTCAAGGTTATTTCCTCGTGTTAGGACGCTTTCTAATGCCGTTTTTTCGACTTTTTTAAGCGCTGATTGTAGGTCGTGTGCTAAATAGAAAATTGAAGAAGGAAAAAAAAATATAAAATGTGTTTTTTTTTTCTACGATTGTGCGCTGGAGATGAGATATTTGCGTACCGGTACGTTTTGAAGAGCGTCGGTGCAGAAAAAGTAGGAATATGAGGGGGGGGGGGGGGACGTTGAAGAGTTGCAGGGGCGGCGATTTAATATTATTATTACTGTATTAATAGGACAAAAATAAAAAAAAACCCACAATTTTTTTTTACAAAATTTTAAAATTTACATAATAGTCTACTTAAAATTTATTTAAAAAATATTAATTATAGTAAAGTTTAACTGTCTTTTCCGTAATTTTTTCATGCCGAATTTATTCTTTATTGTATTTGTGTTTGTATTATTTGTCTGAGATTAGTACGTAGGCAGATTAATTAACTTTGATTATATCCACATGCGTACGACATTCAATACGAAAAAAAAAATAATGTATATATAGAAAAAACTAACAAAAGAAAACGTAAAAAAAAGAGTGGTGAGCCAACCGGAAGTATGGGCAGCTGCTTTTTCAATTTCCTTTGGTTTTGTGTTGCCTACCTCTCTCTCTCTCTCTCTCTCTCTCTTATTACTCTTCTTACGCTCTGCTATCATCTTCTTAAATTATTTCCCCTCGCTCTTCTCGTATCATTTTTGTTGGAACATTGATAACGCTGTTGACAACCGAGTTATTATCAGCGGAGAACGCTGATTTTTCTTTCCACGTTTAGATATGAAAAAAAAAAAATAATAATTTTTTTTAAGAGAGTAAAATTAGTAAGGTGAAATTAAATGGTTAAAAAAGTCTTTACCAGATGTCGTTGCTACTGCTGCTCATCTTCTGTCGGCGAAAATTTTTTTTTTTTACTACTTAGTTTTATTTATTTACTACTGTATATCTTTTTATCTGTTTGGACTACAGTAGTCGTTTTGGTGATTTGAGCCTCTGCTTCGAGTGGACATAAAAATAGGACACGCTCTTCGCAACAACAGAAAAAAATCGGCAGATTAATATTGTCATGGTTATGAATCGTTTTGATCTACATTATATTGTAACTTATACGGTTAAATCTCGCCGTCTACAATCTCTCTTTACCCCGCTACTATCCTCTCTATTCTCGTACACGCAGTCGCCAATAGACAGATTTTTTTTTTCTTCCCCCGTTTATATCGATTTCGACTCCGAACGGCTAAAATTCCGAGATCAAGTACTTAATTTGGGATTATTGAGCGGCGATTCACCCTTTTTTTTTTGCATTTAGTAAACAGAACGTCTCTCCGTTCCACTCACAAATCTTTTTCCAATCTTTTTTTTAGACATTAAAAAATGTAGATACCGTATTACCTCGTAGATTGAACTGTACATGGTGTGTGGCATAAAAGTATTGTGTTCTAATTTAGCTATATGTTTATTCCAACGCGGGATCCAGCTCTGCAGAGAACGGTAGTAAAGTTTTGGACCTATCGCATTTTGAAAGGCCCTTTTGCCTCAAAATGTTTTCATTTTTTTTTACTATTGACAAGATTGAGAAAATCGTGACCGAATATTAACATTGAAAAGTGGTTTAATTTTAAACAGATTTGCAAGAAGCACGGTGTATAATAATCTTGTTATTTTGCACGTATTTAAGCAATGTCTCGTATTACCGGATGACCCTATACGGAACTAACGTTGTTGGGTGTTGCTTTTCCTTTTAATATTTTTTAATCTTTATTTTATGTGTTTTGATTTGTTTGTTTGTTGCTCTTTTGTTATTAATAGAGAGAGAGAGAGAGAAAGAAGGGGAGGGGATGGTGTTGACGATAACGTTATTAGTTGTAGCTAAAATTAAAGATAAGAAACTGTCACAGTTAATTTAGATAATCGCTGACATTAAAATAAATAGACGGGAACACACACACTAAAAAAATAAAATAAAAAAAACTGGTACACTAAAATGGAAAGAAAGTGAAAGGGGAAGAAGAAAGAAAGAGAAAGCGATTTATTTTTATCGCTTGTCACTTTCGAAAAAGCTGTCAATTTTTTTTTTTTTTAGATTATATTTATGTAGAAATTTATTTATTAGCTGGAATTAGGTGAAGAAAATCTCTTACTCATAATTATTTTTCATTAATTTTGATAATTGTTACGAGTGGCTTATTAAAAAAAAAAAATTGTGTTAACGAGTAAAGTCTAAAAATCTTGAAATTAAAAATTAAATTTTAATGCTTCGGAAGATTATATTAAAGACGGCACTTAATATTAATAATAATTAATTAGCACAGTTTTCTAATTAAAATATATTTTTTTAAATTATTTTTCAGCGCTTAAAGTGAACTTTCCGCAAAACGAATTTTTGTTATTCGATACAACGAATTCGTTTGGAACTTTAAAAGTTGCTGGTTACCGATGAATTTTCAGCGTGAAATTCTTGTTGAACTGAATTTTAACGTTTACAAATTTCAGGGACAAGATACACTGCGCAGTCATATCTATTCTTTAGTAAAAATCTATCTGAATTTGCAAGTTTCAGCAGTAAGCAAAAGCTACAGCAAGTGTTGCGAGTGCTTCAGCTCAAAAAAAGCTGGATGGGCCTATACGTTAGGATGGACTTTTAACGAGGTGACCTCGGTCGATCTTGTCGCACATGCTCAATTGTGTAAATATAATAACTAACAATTTATTATATTGATGGACTAATATTCAGCTGGATAGTCAAATTTAAAGCTGCGAATATATTGACAATCGAAACATTTGTTGCGTTCTTTTTTTTTATTTACATTTTTATTTTGAGATTGAATGACGTGAATCAAAGACATTCGAGAAAATGACGGTAGTTTTTTTTTTTTTACGAGTTTAGAGAAGTACGCTAAGTGTTGTTTTCTTTGGCTGGGATACGTCGCCGTAGCCGAATTTCCCGGTCTCGAACCCCGCCCAATGCCAAGTTTTAGCCTGAGACGAAAGATGATGGGGGGAGGAAAAAAAATTACGAGAAGAAAAGAACAAAAAAAAAAAGTTGCGTAATTAATGCATGGCGAGAGTTATTTGTTGTTGTGGTCTCATTCCCCCTCGGATATCCTCCACACCATCGTCATCCTTGATTATTTATTAAGTCGGTGAATGTGGTCGAATTAGAATAAATGAAGGCGAAGGCGAAGGGGGGGGGGGTGGGGTGGACGAGTGGCTATTAGTATGGGCGCAGGGAATTGTGCGGCGAGGAGACGCCCTGCTCGAGATTTGCACAGTCGCCATCTTGCCAGCACCATCACAGTAATTAATATATCGCTCTTCTTTCTTTTATATACTGTAGATTTTTTTTTTCGGTTAGGCTTACCTTGTGGCTGCTAAAGTCGATAATAACTTACAATAGTCGTCTGTTCGGCTCAATGTGTGATGAGGAAAGGCGTGGGAGGAGCCTGGTGGACTCGATTGCTTGGAAAATATCCAAAAACTTTTTTTTTTTTATTTTCTGCTAATTTTCCTTTTTTTTTTTTTTTGCTGTTTGGTTGCGCCAATCGGATTGATGACGTGGCAGTTTGAGGTTGGTTAACCTTTTAACCCGCCCGCGTCGCCTTTGGTTTGCGGGTGGGTAGGAGGAATAGGTTCTATTTTATTATTTTTTTAAAATGAGTTGTTGACCATTGCGAATTGTTGAAAGCCGGTCATTGCAACATTTTTTTCTAGTTCTCGGCGATGGCGTTTCTGTAAGCAGTAGTAGTCAGTGCAGTTTGCGAGCCGCTGGTGGGAAGAGCCGGTCGAACAACTTTCTCTTCTTCTTACGGGCCAGCACTGTTTCGACGGATGAACGCTAAATATTGCACTTGGGTGCGAAACTTTTTGATGGCCTGTTTCTTCATAGGCTTTTGTGCCAAATAAACGAGCCAACGCAAACGCTCTCTAGCGAACTATTTGGTCATCATTTCGGTTAGCTGGCGCAAAGTGATACCGAATGCACCACAAAATATTTAATAATTTTTTTTTTAAGTTTAAAAATAAAAAATTTTAAAAATGCTTTGGAGATATGAATAGTTTTAGAAAAATGGTATTGGTCAACGGTGGCGTTAAGGACTAGCCTCTTTGTAGGACTCGAGGAGTCGAGACGTTTTTACTCGTAGGCTACATGTTTCAAGAGCATGAATTTTGATATTATTTTGGAACTAGGTGCCTCATTTAATAATTAAATTTTTTTTGCGCGGTTTTTATAATATTTTTCAATTACACGCGCAAGGTCGAAAGAAAAGTTGGAATTAAAAGTTTTAATATGGTATTTTATGGCGTGGAATAGCGAAATCAAATTTCGGTTATCCACGCCGGCGTTATTCGCAACTTTTTTTGGTTGTTGTTGTGATTACGACCCACTAGCGACCGCAAACCTTGACGTGACCCCCACTACCTTTTTCATCGCCTGAATTCTAATAGCGCATTATGTTTATGTTTTCTTTGCATTCTTTAGAATTTTCATAAACTTTTATGGAATTTGAATATAATCTTGATTGCGTTTTGTTAATGTAATTGAGGGGCTTGCAGCAATCAGCTGATGACTCAATTGGTTGTTACTTTGTCAGAATTTATGAAAAATAATAATTTAAGAGAGATTTTTCTTAAAATTTGAGGGAAAAATTTTAATTTTTCTTTTTCATTTTATTATTTATTTTTTTCTCACTTTAGCGAAATTTTAACGAACCAGTTGCTTACTCACTCAAATTCACTACTGAAAAGTTTATTTTTATTATTATTAAATATTACTGTAAGTTGCCGTATGTTTTTTTTAAATTAATTTTTAATTGCGTATCTAATTTGTTTCCCCTTAAAAAAAGGATTTTAGCGAGCATTGACTGACGTCACTCGAGTGGTGGAGAATCAAAATGTGAAAAATAAAACGCAAATCATTGAAATTATTGCTGTAAGGAATAACATTTATTATTATTTTTTTTTTTCTTAAAAAAAAAAATTGCTCACGCGCGTCACTCAATTTACAAACTGAAAATTATTTTGAGGCGTAAACATTTTTCATCACCTGTCTATCAAAATAAAATTTAATACATTTTTTTTTTTTTTAAAAAAAAATAAATAAAATAATATTTTTTTCATGTTTAAGGTGAAATATTTCGCGGTTTTTAATTTAAAAATAAAAATAAAAAATTGAACACGAGAGAGGAATTTTTTGTATGTGTGTGAGAGAGAGATTTTTGCTTATGGTTTGTGTTCATTTCAACTGCTCGACACGCGTTTCTCGTTGTTAACGCGATTTTTTATTGTTTTTATGTTGGATGCGGAGGTGAAACTATGAGCTTTTATGCACTGGAAGATATGAAAACAAATTAGAAGGAGGGAGAGAAGAAGAAAACATGTTTATGAACTCTCCATTTTGCAAGTGCTACCGGTGTTGAAAACGCATTTTTTTTTTTATTATTATTTTAAGAAAATTGTTTTACATAATATTTTTTTAAAGTTTGTATACTCAGTAATAGACAAATTACTATCATTTTTTTTTAATATAGTTTGGAAGGCAATATATTTTTAGCGCTTTTTAAGATTTAGTTTTTGATGATGAGAGAGATATTTTTGAAGAGTTAAACGCGATGAGTGCTAAATTAACTGGTTTTTCCGAACTCTTCGCGCGTACACGAGGAAATGAGAAATCTTTATTTAGAAAGAAAAAAAAAATTTTTTTTATTCATCGTTTTAGCACTCTGTAAGAATTCTGTCGAACATGCGCGTTTGCCGGGAAATTATTTTTAATAATAAATTTGATTACGAATTTATTTTCAAGGACTCGTTAAGGTTACTTTGTATTTAATAGTCATAAATTTAAATTATGAAACTCTTAACAACCGGTATGTTTATTTTTGATTTAGGAAAAGATAATTAACAAAAGTTATTTTAAAGTTTTTTTTAAAAAAAAAAATAATACAGATAAAATTTCGTAGCGCGAAAGTCATTAGCTGGAAATTCTAGAACAAAATTTTAATTCCGTTTCCAGCAAAAATTTGAAGTTCCTATTTTAAATTCCTATTTTAAAATCAATTTTTTTTTGGTGACTTTACGTTTGATGGTTATCTATTAAAATTATCAATTATTATTGATTAAAGCGCGATTTATTGATTTGCAAAAACGTTTTTATCTTCGTGTTCAATATGCCAAAGTACAGTATAAAAAAAAAAAATGCTGAGAAGAAAAAGTTCGGGCGTCTCTTTATTTCCAGCCAATAATTACGTTCTCGACAAGCAGCAAAAATTTTTCTTTTTCTCACATTGGATTAATTATAATTCCTTCCATTAAAGTTGATACCTGTTGCGGGTTTGTGAGCAATTGTTAGACGAGTTAACGGCGCTTAAAAGTGAAGCCTATGGCTTTTTTTTTTTGATTGTTGTAATCGACGGTTAAGGGGCTTTATTATTCGCCCGGCGAATGCGGGTTGCGCCACCTACAGTAACTGTCGCCTACTGCTGCAACCTTTTTAATTTGACCTGAACCATTGTTCGACGCTTTCGGACGATGAGGTCGCCGAAGGTCATTGCATTTTACAATCATCGGCAAACATTACGCTACGCTAATACACCTGTGTTAGTCTGCCATTGTCAGCTAAACGCAACTCGTTGTAAGGGGTCATATTTATTTACCCTGCCCGACCATTTATGATTTTATTTTATTTATTTATTTTTAATAACAAAAGTTTTTTTTTGTTTTGTTTTTTTGACGTTAATTAATGCTCAATAACATTTCACGCCGTTTTAATCTGTCAAGACCGCGCGTTTTTGAACGACTCGCGAATAAAGTAAATACAGACATACACTGTACAGTATTACAAATCAAAATAAACGTATGAGAAGCAAAATTTATTTTGTATGTGTTTTATTCGTGGGATTTTCTTGTGTTTTTTTTCCTCCATCGAGGTAATTGCTTATGTAAATAACTAAATAAATGATGAGTGTGACGCGGCTTCAGCCACAACTAAGCTTTAGCGTTTGCAAATAGTAAATAGACTAATAATATTATAGAAGAAAAAAAAAACAAAGCAAAGCGACGTGTTTGGTGTGTCACAGGGTGCGGGGTGATATGACGCGGAGGGGACTGGGAGATGTGGGTGAGGACAGAGATAAAAAAAAAACCCCGCGTATGACACGCTATTTTATAGTCGTCTAATTTTGTTTTAAGTAAATAATTGAAATTAATTAATTCGTAAATACGCCAGCGACGGTCGTGCGACGCAATGTTTGCTCCGAATTGACCAACTTTAATTATTCAGGTTACACATGTACTGCGTATTGGAAATCTGTTTTTTTTTGTTGTTGTTTTATGGTTTAAAAAACAGAATTAGTCCGTCTGCGAAACCAATTAACCGTTCATAAAATTCTAATCGGAATTATGAGCCGAAATACAAGCTATCGCACTTTTATTGACTGTAAAAAATGAAAATAAAATTTGGGACAGAATATTTTGATGAATGGTTTCACCCTGTATTAATTCGCTAATAATACTAATATAAAAAAATAAATAAAAAAAAAAAATGGTTGGAGTGTCGTCGTAGTCTTCCTACTTGAGCAAAAATGAAGTCTAATATGATCGTGTGAGGAGGGATTATTATTATTATTTTTGATGACATGGAATGCCCCATCCGTTGCCTAGGTGTTGTCCGGTTTTTGTCCTGCCATACAACTTTTGTTGTCTTGCCGGATCCATACGAATGTATTGTGCGCGTGCGTACGGCTGAATGGTACTCGGGGACTCAGCCGTAGCTCTGTTAACATTAGGAGTGTCGCTGTTTGTTTTTCATATAAAACACACAGCAACAAACGTCTTTTCAAACAAAAGGTCAGCATCTATACCGATTCCCACTATAAATATCTATATATATAGATATATTTTTTTTATCATCGGAGGATTCGATCGCGATAAATAACAACCCCTCCTCCTTCGCCCCACCCACTCTGGCTGGTTTCGCGTGCGTGTTGTGGGGATTCAATAGACTCGGTTTATTAGATAGGAAGTAATTGAACCGATGGGAGGGGGGGGGGGGGGTAGAGATGATAATATAAATGTATTTCTTGTTTAAGAGGTCAACTAACATGATTCTCCTTCCGGTTCTTCCTGGAAAATGTCGATAATATAATAATGGGATTTTTGGAGCTATTTGTTGGACGGTGGGTGGTTGGAACTGGCAGCTTTTTACTCCGTTTAAATGAAATCGAGGCGGAGATTATACAGTCAACACTGGATAATAATGTTAGAAAAGTGTATTGAAATCGGAAGTTTTTTTTTTTGTGTGTGTGTTTTATTTAAGTTTTTAAGGGCGAAATTTTTGTTACAATACAGTACGAAATTATTATTCGTCGTCGTGAAGAAACTTTTTTCTGAGCATCACGCGAATTCTATTTTTTTTCTTATTTTTCTAATTATTATTTAATTCGTGCACACTGTTATTATTCTTTATGGTGGGTGTATTCTTAAAATCAATTTTTATTGCAATAGACGTAGACAATGATAAAACTTTTTTTAAAAAAAAAGCAATTTGAGCTTAATATTTTTTTCAAGATTTTATTTTTTTTACGAAAAAAAAAAAACTTTTTTTTAAAAATAAATATGATGAATTGAAATAAGACAAAACTCGAAGAAATGTTATTTAACGGTTCAAGAAATTATAAATGCAAGGGTTTGAAATGCGAGAAATTTAAGAACAGCGTGAAAAGGGTTGTAGAGAGAAAAAAATGTTTTATTATAACAAAAAATTTATTTTTAAAAGAGACTAAAAAAAAAAAATAGATTGAAATTGTTTTAAAAAAAATTATTTTTCATAAAAATGTAATATTATTAACATTAATTTTTTTTTTAAAAAATGTAATTCGCGTTTGCTTACTAATTTTTCTTTAAGATTTCATTAACTAATCCAAACTATCGATTAAAACAAATATAATGCTCTACCATCGCGCATGCGTACGAGACGTGCACCTTCTTTTTTTTAGGCATATTTTAAGTACTTTTTCTTTAAAATTTTAATAAAAAGATTTCGGATATTTTTTTTAAACTATTTTTTTTTAAAAGTTGGCAAATACAGTACTAGTTAAAATAATAATAATAAAAAAAAGGATATGAAAGAATGTTGAGGAGTTAAATGGATGTTTTAGGTGGTGACCGCTGACCCTTGTCCTCCTCTTAAGCTTAATTTGTTTGGCGATGTAACCTCAAATATGCGGGCTGCCTACCTGGTCCAGACAAATATCTAGCGCCCCCCTATTTAGAAACTACCTCCAACTCGTGTTTTTTTTTTATTTTTTTGTATAATACTGTACACAATATGTATAAGAAAAAGGATGATTTTTTGAAATAATAACGTAGGAGTTGAGTCGGTCGGTTGGTGTGAGAAAAATCTCACGTAGTTGGAGCTAAATTAGTTGCAAACCGTCAGCCACTATACTCCGCAAGATTGGATATTTTGCAAGAAAAATTGAAAGTAAAAAAAAAAAAAAATAGTTCTCCCCCCTAAAAATAACCACCACCCCTTTTTTTCCACGTACTTCTTTTCTTTTTCTTCTTCTTAATATAGCAGAAAAAATGTACAATGAAAATGTCGAGTCATGGCGCGAAATTTCTCTTTTAAGTGTCCATCGAAATCTGTCGGGTCGGACGGTTGAGAGAGAGATAGATGGATGGTTGGATGGATGGAGAGAGAGTGAGGGGAGGGGGGTGATTGCGCGTGAGGCAGGCCGAAAAATTAGGTTTAGATATACTTACAAGGTTGTGAATTCTTTTCAAGGTGTAATCAAGGGGGTTTTCTCTCGCTCACCTTTTATCTTCCATCTTTTTTTATATTTCGATTTTTTTTTTTTTTTTATTTTCTTTTTATAAATAAAGAAGTATAGAAAAAAAAATTAGTTTTGTGTAGAATTAGCGCGAATAAGGCTGTGAGTTTGATGCGCCACTGTTGGCTGATGATGCTACTACTACTACTATTACTTTTTTTTTTGCCTGGGTTTATGTGTGGGATTTTGTTAGTGGTTTGGAAAAAGAATAGGAGAAAAAATAGATGGGATATTACGAGGGTAGGCAAATAATGTGGCGGCGATCGACAAAAGAATGTTCGTGGCGCCCTCTATGTTTGCTGCTACTCGTTTTTTTATTTCTTATTTTTTTTATTTTCTAACACCCACCAACCTCCCTCTCACGATGACCGAACATTTCTTTAGGAGTGGATAGATGCTTTCGTTTGGAATTCCACTCCAAACTCCACTCCCGATTCTCGAGTGTGTTCGAGGAATTTATTTACTTATTTTTTTTTTTTTTTACATATTTTTACGAAAGGTTTTTTTTGATTATTGATTGGCCCTACTTGCCACTGACAAAATAACAATAAGTTTTTGAAGATTGGGAGATGCTTTCATTTTTTTACTGAAGAAAAAAGAAATAGGATGTTTATTACTTTACAAAAGAAATATGAAGGGGGAAAAAAATATATTATTCGAGGAATTATTTTTACACCTCGCAATTTTCATATTGGTGGATAATAATAATTACGTTATAATATCTACCAGTATAAGCTTTAAATTCAGTAAATGTTTGCATTTACTAGTCTGAAGATGCGTTAAGGACCACGTGATAAACTTGTTTATTTCGCATTTGCAAGAATATGGCTTAGACAGCGTTTTTGAAGGGCCAAATTTTGCCCCAAAAAGTTGGGAACGCTCGTTAATTATTTTCTGAATTTTTGTGTTTATTGTATCATTTTGTTGCTGGAAATTGCACGAAAAAATATCATAAAGTTCCAATTTTGCACGAATATATTTTTTGAGGAGGTAGATAATATTATGACGTCATATTTCACAGGCTTAATATTTTGTTACCCGGGGACCAGCAATTTGGCATAGGGCTCCGAGAAAGCTCGATCCGTTTCTGGAAACGCATTCATTTGATAAGTCGCGTGCATTAAAATGTAAACTTTGACTAGTACATTAGATGCATTCGCTTTCTTACTCGATTTTGGAGGAAAAAAAAATACAGTATGATCTACGAAAACACATACCACGTACATCGTTGCAAATCGCAATGAATAATTTCGAATAATAACTTATAAAATAGGCAGATGTCACTTATTGTCGAGGCAAAGGTGCGTGTTTACACGATCGTAATAATAATTATTATCATTATGTTTTAAGAAATAATCTCGGAAGAAAATCTCCCTAATTTTAAGTTATTTCAAACGGCCCTTGTTAATAGTAGCCGCTAGGTGGACATTATAGAATTCGTTTTTTTTTTTATTTCACCTGGATAATTCCATCATTTTTCTGCTCTCCTAAAAAGAATAATAGGTAAAAGCATTTGATCTCGAATTAATTATCGGGGGTTGAATCGGGAAAAGTACAAGGTGTGTAGAAGCGAGTTGGGGGCCAAGTGGGAAGGGAGAGAGAGAGAGAGGGGGGGGGGGGGGGTATATCAACCTACAGTGTTCTTTTTTTTTACTCTTATCTTCTCTTTTTGTGTACGTCTTAGCTACTTTTTTTTTTTGCTTCTGCCGTTGCTTTTGCTGTGTTTGTAATTTGGTGGGTGGAATTAAACGTTAGTTGATACATAAAGAAGGGTTTTTTTATGCGAGTAGAGGGGGGGGGGGGGATGATGACAAGGTGGAATAGCGTAGTGTGTGTTGTGTGTGTAAGAGGAAAAAGGGAGTTTTAATAAATAATAGATTTACACCCAAAATGAAGGGGAGGGTTAGGTAAATGCATACATATACTGTATACGGTATAAAAAAAAAAAAGCTGGAAACAACCAGGTGCAACGATTGCTCGCTGCTTTGCTTACGGACGTGTAAAAAAAAAAAGTTGGGTTATTTTTTTTTTTAATTATTTAATTCACAGATGGTATAAGGTAAAAGTATATACACACACTACATAATTTACACCGTATACAAACCGAAAACTATTGTTAAAAGTCTTATTTGGGCCATTTTTTTCCTTCGGTGTTGACCACAAAAAGAAATGTGACGATGTTTTTGACTTTGTTCAACTTCATTTTTTGATCGGGGATGGTTTAAAGTTTCGGTGGCGACAAAAGATGTTCTACTCAACGAAATTTAGAATTTTTTTTTTATATACGAAATTGAGGAAATATTCTATTTGTAGAGCTGTTTTTTTTTTTACTACACACTTTAATTTGTAAATAGGTTACGATATTTTTTTGGGGGAAAAACCTGCATTGCTCAGAAGTAATATTTACATTAATAAATTTTTATCCGTAATTTTAAGCTCTGTTTTATTTTAAGAAAATGTTATGCAGAATAGTTATTCAGCTTTTTACCCATTGACATTCAAAATTTCTTCTAAATAAATTATCATTTCCGGTTGATGCGTAACCTAAGCGTGTACGATTGCTTTTAACTTAGTTTTGGTTCAAGTTTAAGAAAAGTTGAAAGCAGTTTGTTGATATGGAAATCGATTGGAATGTGTAGGAGAGTTGTTGTCGGGGAATGAAATGGAATTGTATTTTTCTTCTTCTTTTACATGGAAAGTGGAGATCGAAGTTTGAATAGATCCGGTAAGAAGGATTGAATGAATGCAACATTTACATATTGTTATGAGTTTGCGGGATGTTTCCTACCTGTGATGTTATGTTTTTTTTTTTTTTTTTTTAGCGTGGTGCAAATAATTGTTTTTGATGCGTAGATAGGAAACGTATTTGAAGGAAATTAGTTCACATTTTAAGCTATACAATGGTTGATTCGGATTTTTGCAAAATGTTTGGCGATTAAATACAGCTTTGGAAAAAAAAAAAAATAATAATAAGAATATTATTATGGTTTAGCGCTTCATTTGTTTGGAAACGAAAATGTTTGAAGGGTAAGGGGGAGTTGGTTCGAAGTGGGTGGGTTGGAGGTCAAAGTTTTTTGGCTGAGCCCTCGTCGACCATTGACGCTGCTACTGCTGCTGTTGCAGGTGGAGGAGGAATGTCTTTCGAATTAAAAGAATCTTCAACTTAGCAACGCGTATTAGGTTTTTGCGATAATTTTTATTGCCACATTTTTAAAAATGCGACTAATTTTAACTGGCAATTATTTTCTAATAAATATCTTATTTTTTTTTTTTTGACCAACAAAAGTTGCATTAAATGTTGATTTTGAAGCTCTAATAATATTCTATTGTACGAGTAGTTTGCGTATAAAAATATTCAAAATAAATTATTATTAATTCGAATGCGATTTGAATACATTAGATGTTATTAAAAAAAAAAAAGAACATATAATGAGAAAATAAAAATGGAACTCGGTTATAACGTTGACCTCTTAGTGTATATTTTGGTTAATCCTGTGGCAATCATAATGCTTTTAAATCACTCGGATTTAACGTACCGGTACTGAAATGCTCGCTTTCTTATATGTCGTTATAACCGAGTTCTACTTTATCTTTTACAAATTCATTAAATACTGTACTGTACAGTACTTGTAAATTCCTTGCGTTTAAAATTTGCATATTTTGATATACAAAAATTTTCTAGTTGCACTATTTTAAATACGTTTTATTTATAGTTTAACGAGTTATGGTAAACACGTGAGGAGAGAGGGAGAGGTTGAGTAGGAGTTGCGGTGGTGAGGTTAAATATCTAAATCGAGGCAAGAAAAAAATGTTGAGTGTAATAGGAGAAAGGTGTTTGTTGTACGTGCACGTATTATGACGTAGCGCCTGGTGACCAAGATTAGCGGATATGAGAGAGAGAGCGAGAGTGGTGTGTGTGTACGTGGTTGGCATGTAATGACCAAGAGACCGTATTGTTAGCAGCCAGTCGACGAGTCAAGAGGTCAGCCACTCTTTGACCGAGTTAGATAATGGAAAGTGAGCTGCGGGGAAAAATTTAAATCAAAAAATGTAGCTTAGTGGTGGAGTGGGTAAACAAGATTTAAATTTTCGTGATTTTTAAAATAGAAAAGGGTAAGTGATGCCCCGGTCAAACGCGATGGTCACTCCCCGATTGGTTTACATCCGAGGTGAATGAATAGAAAAGAGTGGATGTGTAATGTATGTAGGTAATAGTGCGGGCGGGGGCTTAGGTCAAGTACTAAATCCTTTTTTAAATATAAAAATGACGGCCTTCCCCTCCCGTTTTATATCAAATCGCGCGTTTATTTTGGTAATCGAGGGGGTTGGTTGAAGATAGATTATGCGGAGGAATCGAGGATGGATAGAGAGATAAATGGACGGTGTTACGCACAAAACTACCAACCCGATATTTTAAAAATTTTCAAGTTTTTAATAAATACATGCTGTGGAAATAAACTCAAATGTTCAACAGAAAGCTACCAATCTAATAGGATGTTTTATTATTTTGGTAGCTTTTTACAAATCCACATGCTGGATCAAATATTGTGATTGGAATATTATTGGGTATTGCATTGCTTTAGACTTAATAAAATGTAATGCTCAAAGAAAAACACGTTTTATTATGCGAATATAGTTTTAACTAAATTAAATGATGTGCATTAATAGGCGGATAAGTCCATTTTATTCACTTTTTGAGATAAAGAATGTAACTTTGCAGCCAAAATGAACAGTGCTATGATGTTCAAAAATGGTAGCTTTGTGCAGAACATCTTCGAATTGAAAGTTAGAAAAATATTCCAATAAAAAAAAACACTTTTTTTTTTGAAGATGTGAGCTGAATTTTAATGAGTTCGGCCTTGACTTCTATTCAACACGCCACGTTACTTGTATTTTATAAGGACCATAAAGGGCGGACATTTTATATTAAAAAAAAAAAATTCTTAATAATATAAAAATGTGGAACTTATTTTTGTTATATACAAAAAAAAAAAAAGATAAAAATTTGATGCGAACGCCACCTGTCGTATTGTCGTCAATTATCTCGTATTCAATTGATGAGATTGAATTTTTTTTTTTATTTAAAAAAAATTTATGTTGAATGAAAGAGAGAGGGAAATAGTTGTAAAATTGTCGGGTAGCGGTACATTTTCCTCTTCTCGATTTATTTTTGTTTGTGGTCATTTTTCTTAAGCGGCGAATCACCAGCCATATCACTTTACAATTGCCCTTCTTCTTATGCCATTTTTTTTTTCTCTTTTTCTTCTTCTTTTTTTATTATACATGTACAGTATTTTGTTCTAGGGAAAAAATAAAATTTTTTTTGATAGGATAAAAAGCGATGAACCATCTGGTGCGTAATCGAATACAGACCCACGGTGACGTCCTGTTCGAGTGTGGCCACATAAACGGCCATGAACCGCGCTATTTTTTTTATATCTGCGACTTTTATTAGCCCTCGCGCTAATGATGGCGGTAAAATCCCGAGCGGCTTTTTAATTCGAGTCCGAGTGGGGTTACGCTTAACTTTAGCCTTGACTTTTGATAATTCAATCATCTGTTAGAACAGACCGCAATTAAATTTCGGGGGTAGGGGGGGGGGAGGTTCTTTTTTTATCTTCTTTTTCATGCTAATCAATCTTTTTTGAAATGAAGGCAGCCACCGTCACTAGAATAAAGTTTTTAATAATTATTTAACTAATTACTAATTTTTATTATTTTTTTTTTTTTAGGTAAGTTTCAGTCTTTATATTCTCCATGTAACAGTTTTCCTAATGGCGATGACGTTAACGGTAAGTTTCATTTACGTTATAAAATCGAAACATTTTGATCTCGAGTGCTATTAACTTTTTTATTTTTTTTTTTTAAAAAAGGGGGTTAGAAAATATATAATTAATTTTTAATTTCAATAAAAAAAAAAAGATTTCCTAAAACCGGGATGAGTTTTGATCTCGTTTCGTTCTTTTTGAACTCTGATTGACTCGTCTCGTTCGCGCGCAATTGAACCGATGGTATTATTGTTATTATTACAGTTAGGAGGAAGTTAAGAGGAAGGGTATCGAGAAAACCACAGCTCAAGACTTGACTGTGATAGCTATATTAATTTACCAACTTATAAGCATAAA